>JAPYKE020000055.1:4850000-4917500 GCA_028554795.2 Sinohyriopsis cumingii
TTTGTAATTTACAATTGCAAAGTCATGCAAAATGTTGTTTGTTCTTTCAACGTCTTGGAAAAGTTTGTTTTCGGAGAATATGGTATTCTGAGAAAGGAAGAGACATGCAGAAAAAAAGAATTAAAAATGCATAACTGAACTTGGACAATGTACATATTTCACATAGCAGACTTTGTTTCTGGGTAGGAAGCATAGTAAAACCCAAAATAATTCAATAATAAAACCCATTAAGAATGCATTCAATACATAAATTCACCAACACACATGCACGCATATATAAATAGCTTGGAGTGGAATATGTTCCATTTCAACTGGGTAATAACAGAGATACGACGTGGCGATTATAAGTAATGATAAACCTTCAAAGGCTGGCAGGATGGATTTGTAATAAATTATGCAACTTTAAATATGAAGGCTGTCATTTACTAGTTAGCTGCTGACAAAGCCAACACATATGAGAAGATTATTTCCAACATTTTCCCCCATTCAGATTCGACAGCATAGTATTGCCCTTTAAATTATTGATATAAGCTAGTGTATAAAAAGAAACTTAAAGTTGTTGTTGTTTTGAGGTTCATGGTAATGTCTCAGTTCAAGATTGGCGATATAAGGCGGCCAGTACAAATGGCGGACGAAGAAACTCCAGTAATGACCTCCTACCCACAGTAAGTTACTGGCGGCTTTTTCAAATATCTACATTGGCCAAGTGCGAGAGTCAAAAGCAAGAGGACAAAAATAAAATGTCAGTGATCAATAAAGCGTATTTTGACAAATGTATAGAAAGTGTTTGAATAATATTACAAAATGTCACACATATCAAAGTGTTTGAATAATATTTCAAAATGTCACACATATCTATATATCTATCTATTTATATATCTATCCATCCATCCATCCATCCATCCATCCATTCATCCATCCATTCATCCATCCATCTACCCATCCATCCATCCATTCATCCATCCACCCATCCATCCATCCATCCATTCATTCATCCATCCATCCATGCATCCATCCATTCATGCATCCATCCATCTATCTATCTATCTATCTATCTATCTATCTATCTATCTATCTATCAATATATATATCTATCTATGTATCAATCTATCTATCTATATATCTGTCTATCTATCTATCTATCTATATATCCATCTATCTATCTATATATCGATATATATATCTATCTATCTATCTATCTATCTATCTATCTATCTATCTATCTATCTATCTATCTATCTATCGATCTATCTATCTATCTATCGATCTATATATCTTTGTATCTATCTATCTATCTATCTATCTATCTATCTATCTATCTATCTATCTATCTATCTACCTATCTGTCTATCTCTTTATCTGTCTATATATATGTATATATATATATATATATATATATATATATATATATATATATATATATATATATATATATATATATATATATATATACATACATACATACATACATACATACATACATACATATCTATATTGTCGCTTATTCAGTCTGGAAGCACATAATGAATAGTATGACATGATTATTACAATCGGGGTGTCCCATCCATTTCCGTAACAGATTCCATGCCAAAAGGTACCTATGAAATTCTCTTATACTCCAATTTACTGCTCATGTTCATCCTGGAATAATTATGATTTAGAGTCAGCTATATCGTTCTTGTAATTTTATTGCAAAATTGTCTCGTGTCGGAGTCTTTGGCAAATGTAAGGTTGGTACAATGATCAACCTTTGGCCTAAAAGTGTTGTAATGTCTCAAGTGACGTGATACCACATTTGTTGATTTGCCTATGTTAAGACGAGTCTTATATATATATATATATATATGCATGTACATATATACGTCAATAGTTACACTTCCGTACTTCGAGCGCTGAAAGAACACGGGAAATGTGATATTAGAAACCCGAAATATATTTTCCGTACGTGGTTTCATAATTTGCTTCTTTGTACTTTTGTAATGCATGTAAGTGTTCCGATATCTTAATCATATCAAATGGATACTTTCATATTATTTAGTGACAGTAGATTCAAATTTTCAAATGGTCTGCTTCTTAGAAATTTTCAAATGGTCTGTTTCTTTTCATGTCTTTTTGCACACTTAATGATGGTGTCCAGACTTTACACGATGTTTCATTTCATGTCATTTCTGCACACTTAATGATGGTATCCAGACTTTAAACAATGTTTCATTTCACGTCATTTCTGCGCACTTAATGATGGCATCCAGACTTTACACGATGTTTCATTTCATGTCATTTCTGCACACTTAATGATGGTGTCCAAACTTTACACGATGTTTCATTTCATGTCATTTCTGCACACTTAATGATGGTGCCCAGACTTTACACGATGTTTCATTTCATGTCATTTCTGTCACTTAATGATGGTGTCCAGACCTTACACGATGTTTTATTTCATGTCATTGACATAATAAATTTGAGATTGAAAGAAATATTGCAAGTTATATAAATAAAGAATTATTCTACATAATAAATCATTTTATTTTAAATGTGTTATATATTATTTATGGATTAAACATACTAGTAAAATATTCTGATATTGCTTTTATCACATTTTCATATTTTAATTGTATAAATAAGAACTATACTGAATTCTTGTAAAATAAATGTGCAAGGGGACATAGTTCAAATTTCACTGTTTACATTGTTTTTACGTTTCTTTTGGTACATCTAATGTATTTAGCATTTAC
Organism: Sinohyriopsis cumingii; assembly: GCA_028554795.2. Classification (NCBI taxonomy): domain Eukaryota; kingdom Metazoa; phylum Mollusca; class Bivalvia; order Unionida; family Unionidae; genus Sinohyriopsis; species Sinohyriopsis cumingii. Next base: position 4,852,733 of record JAPYKE020000055.1, read on the forward strand.
TAATTGGATACTTGAACTATTAATTAAAAATTAAAATTAAAAGATCATATATAATTTTCATTATTTTATAAATTCAATATATATGATGAAGTATGTAATAATAAAGTAATAACACTGTTTATCTCCATTTATTCATCAAGTTTATATATATATATTAAAGGCATACAAATTGATAATATAGAAAATATTATTTCTCAATATGCAGATGATATATGTGTTTAACCTAAATGGGAATAATAAGTCCATGTTATCTTCTTATGATCTTTTATTTGAGTATTCTCCATTTTCTGGACTTATTGGTAAGTCCAGTGTTATCTGGTTTGGAAATAAAGTTGTGAGCGAGGATCAGTTTTAGAGCCGTCTTTTCAAGATACCACTAATTAACTATTGTTTGGGGTAGACTATCTTAATAATCAAATATTAGGTTACTTGATGATTTTTAGGAATTTAAAAGATGTTTTTAGCATGAATATATATATATATATATATATATATATATATATATATATATATATATATATATATATATATATATATATATATATATATATATATATATATATATATATATATATATATTTACGAAGTTACAAAAAACCTGTTGATTTTGTACATAGTACCATGCAGAACAATTGCAATATTAGAGTAGGTGATAAATAGGTTTTAAAATGGAATTAGATGAATAAACAGTCTATTGGATGCTAATGCTCATTGGTTTATTATGTAACAGTTTTAGATTTGTTCCCCACTGAATCAAATGTCGTATATACCAAGGTTTAATAAAAGTAATCACTGAATATCAGACAAAAGTTGTAATTAGACAAACAGAAAAAATGCACATCCTTGTATTAGCTCTTGATTATTTAATGTTGTAGCAAAATCTGGTTACAAAAATATTTCCAATAAGCTGATCGAAAATGGGGAAATTCCTACTTCATGAGGCAGGTGGCAAAGATAGATCAAATATAAGATGACCATTGTCAACACATTTTCTCTGATAGATCCAGATTAACAAAGTGTCCAAAAATAAGGTGGTTTCAGATAATGATTCTAAACCGAGTTATTGCTGCATAGTTTATTTATATTTGGCCTAATATACAGTAATTTGTGCTTTTGTGTAGGCAGGTATCAATTGCATGGGCAGCTTCTTTAATTCATATGCTTTTTTAGGAATGTAATATAGTTCAGAGGTTTTGAGACAGGATATTAATAAATGTACTCATGTATATAAATTTCAATTTCTTGAAGAAAAACATGTTGTTTGGCATACACAGTATACAAGGGGTAGACAATGTATTCAAGTTTATCCTATTACACACAATACACTGGCATTATTAAGTACTTAATTTTGATGGCAGTCTAATATAGGAACCACATTAATTTCTCCATTATTCTCATACACTGTCATTATTAAGTACTTAATATTGATTACAGTCTAATATAGGAAACAGTTACGTATATAATCAATATGAACGGTTTAACATCCATTGAATATTCATACAAGTTTCACATGCAGGCTTATTTGTAAGTGATGCATTTATTAAATTTAGTCAGGTTTGCTAGGTCCCTTGGAAAAAATACAGCAACGCTCCTCTGGGTAGAGGACTAGTGGATTTTTTTCACCCTGCTCATTTGGTTCTAACTCCATAAAGATGTTCATTTATGATAAAATATTTCATAGAATATCAAGGCTAATTATTTCCTGTCCATAGTAGCAGATCACTTTGCAATCAGTTTTACAAATCCCATCATCTGATATTTGGATAATCCCTTGGTTATATTAGTCACGTTAGTTGACAGAGGGTTAAGGTTATTTTAAAAAGGAGGTATCACACTTGTTTTTATGATAAAGCCTGATAATATATTTAATTGATTTCTTTTATGAATCATTTCATGAAGGGAACAACCAGACCATGTTGAACCAGCTGCATCAGACACATAATGGTAACAGGAACTACATGCGCCCCAAGGCTGAGATCAACACAGTGTTTGGCTTGAACCATTTTGCAGGAGTGGTCTTCTATGATGCCAGAGGTTAGAGTTATCTTGTAGTCTTAACTTTCTAGACCATGTTGCCATTTTTATTTGTAGTACTTTAATACAGTTAGTATGTAATGATTCATGTTTTGTCATCCTGTGGTTTGAAAACCACAAAGGAATGAATATAATAGTTTTCATTTTTTTGCCCATCTTTGCTTGCAGAATGATTCTGAATTCCTGAAGGTCTTCATGTATGTCCATTCAATGATGTTTGATTATAAGTGCAAGTATTCTGATTACCACCCTGATTTATAGCAATTTAAACAAGCTTTAAACAGCATTTATTTAGTATAAAAATACATTGCTTTTAAAGAAGTGGACAACTTAGATACATGTTATTAAGTAAAGCAGGTTTTCTCTACAGAAAGCTATGATCAGTATATTATGTAAAGCGCTATGGCCATGTACTAGAAAATAATTTATACAAAATGTACTAGAAAATAATTTATACTAACTGTACTAGAAAATAATTTTTACTAACTATGTTACTTTCTTTTCCCATTCAAATACCTCTGCAATGGTTATCAGTATTATAATTGATTATACATTTATTTTCATATCAAACTACACTCTCTCTCTCTCTTGATTTTTATAGTACATATGTCCAAACATTGTAAAGAAGTGAATACAGTGCCCCAACCCTGGCATATCTGTGTGTATGGTATAAAGAAAAGATATAATAAATTTAATGGCAGTTACAATGGCAAGTAACTATTTGAGTACATTGAGTTATTATCTCCGTTTAACACTATCCATTATGTCTCCATGAGTAACACATTATTGGTTCCCAGCTTAACAGTTACCCGTAAATCTGTATGAGTTACAAAGTACTGTCTCTCAGTTTAACAATGTTACGTAAGTCTCTATGATTGACACATTATTGGCTCTCAGTTTAACAGTTACCAGTAAATATTTATGAGTTACACAGTATTGTCTCCCAGTTTAACAATGTCCACTAATTATCGAAGATTTACATAGTATTGGCTCTCAGTTTAACAATATCCATTATTTCTCAATGAGTTACATAGTATTGGCTCTCAGTTTAACAATATCCATTACGTTTCTATGATTTATACAGTATTGGCTCTCATCTTTTCAACATCCAGTAAGTCTCTATGATTTGTACAGTATTGGCACTCAGCCTTTCAACATCCAGTAAGTCTCCATGAGTTACACATTATTGGCTCTCAGTTTTTGAGAAGCATTTGCTAAAAGTAACAGACCTCTTTTTCTTCTTGGGCTTGGGATCGGACAGTATCCTATTAAATATTGGAAGCTTCACAATCAAAATTGAATGTCCATCTCAGATGGAAATGCAAATATTGGCACTTTTGTTAATGCTTGCTTCAAAAATAATCCTGAAAAAGTTATACTAAAGTCCAAAATAATGAAATGTTGCATTTCAAAATCAACTAATATGCTGGTCCGCCAGCAATCCTGACGTGAGAAAATGGCATTTCAGGTAACACCCTGGAGTTATTCATATTATGTTCATAAGAGAATTATAATCCCATGAGTACTTTCTATTTCCAATCAATAATCCAAACAAATGCCTACCCTCTCAAATTATATCAAAATGCAACATATAATATGCCTGCAGATTTGAACTTTGCAACAAGAACACATACAATAAAAATAATAAAATTGCCCAGTCCAAGCCGTAAAGGTGCAACCAAAACTGTTAAAACATGCATGCAATCACCACTCCAACATAACAAATGAAACATTGCCAACATTGTACAAAAACACATTTGATTTAATCCATACAAAATGGACAAAATCATTTCAAGGTACCACCTTACCAAACAGTCCAATGGGAAAAGCCCCAAACTTGAAAACATATTTACTAAATAGCTTTCTAATAGTAACTGTAAAAAATATGTAAGCATTTATATATGGATCCTTTTTAAGTTTACGTTCTTAACATGCTAAAAATAGACTTTATGCACATACACCAAAATCCAACTATAGATAATGACTACAATTTATAAATTAAAGAAAGTATAGGTATACATAACACTAACTCATATCATATATCAATATTCATATACACTGCATCGAACTTCAAATAATTAGTTGGAAAGGAAAACGACGTTAGTGTTCTTAACTGCAATGTTTATATATGATACTTTTAAGTAAAGACGAGAACCAAAATAGATTGTGTGAAAGTTATATTACCCCACATACTATTTTTCCATGAGAGATTATGATATGATTAGTAGCATCAGAGGAGGTGAACAGACCTTTTGCTGAAACGTCATTTTTTAAAAATAAAACCTCATACGAAACAAAAACGAAAACAATAAGGTCAATAATGTAAAACCGAAGCCTATAATTGTTTTTTGTTGCTGCTACATTACCTTTTTCTATATCTATGATCACTTTAGGTATTTGTGTATATCGCTGAGTAAGATTAATCACGTCTGCATGTTTAAGTCTGCATCAAGAAAATATTCCAGCTGGATTTAATGTTTGTAAAACGTACAAAGAACGATATCATTATTTTAACATCGATCATATATCGTAATATGCCGTTGGTGCCCACATTGTTTTCTGAAAAATGTTTGCCGAGCCAGACCTAATAAATCGGATGAAGATCTTTGGCAAACTTAAATGACTCGATAATGCGAATCCAGTCAAGTCAAAATACCCTGGTTATCTCGTGTGTTGGATGTCCCAGTCACTCAAAATACTTAGAACACTCTCCCATACCAAGAAAACGTCCCGGATAACTTGCAACCATATCAGCCGAAATAACAGCACTATAATTGTATTTACTATTCCATAAACTACGGCGTCCGTATTTGACAAAACTGCATTGTATTTCGTCACGAAAATCCAATCATAATGATAAGAGAGCCACTGTAGTTGCATATACACATGTAGAGACAGGCAAAGAAATAGAATTTCAATCAACATATGCAGCTGCTTACTATTTGATATTTGTCCTGCTCAATACATTATGTCTCAAAAACAATATACAGAAAATAAATAAAATACAATTTTTCATCATTATTGTCAAGCTAAAACTCTCTCTGGCAGTATAATATGTCTAAAAGGTCCTAATGAAAATACATTGCCAATGATCTGAAGTCTAATGTCTAAAACATCCTAGGTAAATTGCACTGCCAATAATCTGAAGTCTAATATATCGAAAAAGTCCTAATGGAAATGCACTGCCAACCGTCTGAAGTCTAATATATCTAACAGGTCCTAATGGAAATGCATTGCCAATGGTTTGAAGTCTAATATGTCTAAAAGTCCTAATGAAAATGGACTGCCCATGATCTGAAGTCTTATATGTCTAATAAGTCCTAATGGAAATGCGTTTCCAATGGTCTGAATTCTAATATGGCTGCCGCAGTGGCCAGCTTTATAGTCTTGTTTTCGCTTCACTTCTCCTGAATTAGTTGTTATATCAGCTAGGGATTTTTTCTAAAGTACTTAAAATGACAGTTGATCTCAGAGTCATTTTCAAAATGGGGATTTCGTCTTATGGTGTAGTTGATCCTAATTGAAAATGACTAACCCTTAATATTGTCAGCATAATGTGGGTGTCTTGAAATATTATTGTCTACTTCACCAATATTGATGGTGGACATCTTTATGTTGCATATTTGGTTTTACATGAAAATGGTGCCAGTCATAAATGCAATATGCCTGCCACAATGGCTACATGTGTTAAAAATCTCATAATCAATACTCCCTCTGAATGATTCATCCATATGACATCGGGTACTTCACCATTAATAATATTTACTTTATCCTAAATTAAAGTGGTGCCAATCTGATATTCAATATGTACACCACATCAGTTAATTCAAACATTTTGTTATCACAACATTCAATAGTTAAAATGAAGAAATGGTATTATCTTGACTTCCTGGAAATTCTTTTCGTTTAGTAGAATTCCAGGACCATGTTTGTCAGCTTTCAGCTTCTCAAGTAATAATTATATGAAACTTTCCATATTCATGCATTAATACCTAAGACCACATGCCATAACTCTTGTATGCTCCAATTTTCAAGATCTAATACATTTTAAATGTTCGATTATGGTTCTGAAAATATAATGCAAATGACAATTTTAATGCCGTGTTTTGTACAAATATAAAGTTAATATCGGCAAAGATAAGGTAACATACATCACAAGGTTCCTTACATCAATGGCCTTGAATGTAACTTTAAAGCCATTCAAATTAGTATCAATAACATTACAAGTTTACATCTTCACTTTGTATGACTTTCATAATCTTAGCCACAGGGTTAAAATCACATACATAATCATCTTGCCAAGTCTTACACAAACCCCATAATTAGAGAGACGAAAATGTGTATAAACTATTGTTCACAATAATCTGACAGCGATACATATACAACTTTCATGATTCTAGCATGATATTCAGTGTACTTGATTTCTGTATCTAGGCTGTAGATCTAAAATTGTTAACGATTTTGGGACGAGTATATGTATTCAGATGGAGACAGTACATTGCATGTCATGTTCAATGTTATATCGCAAGCTCAAGGTCAGTGCATGAAAACTTCTGGTGCCATCTAGTATTAGTCTCGTGTCAAATTGTCATATAAATATTTAATATTCAATCATAGACCTGTCTGAAATCATGCATATTATGTTAACATTTTGTATCCATCCTTCTGTAAACAGCTGCTTCTCCAGCCCTTAACTGTGTAACAGCAGAAGAGACTTTCAAGAAATATGCCCATGTTTATATCATGACTTAGGATCACAATATTAAATTTGTGGTAAGACTAGAGAAAATGTAAGTATGTGATTTGTAAATTGTCTGGGGAATAACTGTTGAACTACACTATTTTCTAACAAGTGGAGTGTGCAAACTACAATGACCGATATATGTTGTCGCATGTGCCAGCAGATCAATGTCTGTGCGGTTTCTTAGAAATAATAAGTATAATAAACAACATATACCCTGGTGTGCAGAAATATTATGATACGTCAGATTAGGATCATTGTTGTTTGCAGTTTGGCATTACGTGTACGTGAGTGTATAGGGTATTAATTATGTTTTTAAAAAACATGAACTAGTCATATATCATAACCCGACATTGAAATATGCCAGGATTGGTATTCAGAAATGATGCGATTACGGAAAGCGCGTAAGAAAGCAGGCATGGTCATAATCATTACATACATTTATCATAGGTGTTCCTTGTAGATAAATATGTATCAGATTTCATGTAGTTCTTTGAAAATTCATTGGAAGACTTCACAACGAAGATAATATGTATACAGCCAATTTATTGGTTATACAAATCATAAATTCCTACATCTTTAGGAAAATGTTGTAAAGCAATTTTATTTATAAATTCTTATCCTGCCATATCTCAACAGGAACCATTTGATATGCATCAGCATTGCAAAGTTAATAAAATGATAAACATAAGAAAAAAGAAATGGTTTATAAATGCCAGGAAGCGATTCAAGTGGTCTACAGACGTACAATACATTCGTCATGATTATATAATGATTACTGGATACAGTATGTTTTCATATAAACAACTATAAATTGGAAGAAATTGAGCTTATATTCTAAAATCGACCAATCCTGTTCACATAGATTTTCAGTATTATAATATTGAATTTTTCTAACACTAAAACGTTGCACATTATAATTTCACTTCTTAAATACCTACCATCCTCTAATTAAGCTACATCAACTGAATATTGTTTCAAATATAGCTTATGTCAGTTTTATATATATACTTAATGTTGTGCACTTTAAGTAAGCACTTTTTAGTGAAATGGAAATACAAACATTGTGCTTGCAGATTTAAAACCCTCTGTAGCTGATGTACTGTCAATGATTTGTGTGGTCAGAAATTAAAGTCATATAAAATCATTGATAAATATTAATACCATATAATGAAACGGAGATAAACAATCATAGATATAAATGTTTAACTATATTTGCACATGTAATATTGTTAAAATATATTCGAATATTCGCCTTCTAATGAAACATTAATATTTCTGTTCCATCCCGCAAAACATATTTGCATTCTTTTATATGTTGGCACATTGGCAGCGAACATAACTCCATCTACAAGACAGAGGAAGTCATCATTGACATTAAAAGGGACTGAAGCAGAGATATGAAAGTGTAGAAATACTGTGAAATAACAGTTTATAAAACAAAACCATATTTGATTCCATGTGGAGCATATGACCTCTTTCATTTCATATGGCCTCTCTTATTTTATATAACTATTCAGTTATCATTTGACCTAAGCATTCGGCATTATAGACTGCATCCATATATCCATCTGTCAGACACATTCATACGTGTATGTATAATACGATTTCATTTTTGTTTTGAGAAATGTGCAGCTCCTGTAGGAAATGAGTTCGGTCTCTACGAATACACAAACCACAGTTACTATTATTAATGGATGCAATTATGCAATTATGCACACACACAATATTTTGAGGATCAAAGTTATTTACAAAACATGTTAAGGCTTATAAACAAACTCAGTGGGTAATTTACAATTTTTATTGCAAAATTACTTTGGTAGATATAAAAGATGATGATCATTATTAAAATGCAATTATCTGTATTCTTAAAACGAAATAATGCTCGACTGTACCATTCTCATATCGGTAACTCAAACACAGAAAGAACAGTCTGACACAAATTGGAAAATACAAACTACATTTCATAATTAGCTGATGGTTCATATATCTGCAATTTAAAAACACCTTTACAACATAATGAGGGGTCCGGAGTGGCCGAGTGGTCTAAAGCGCTCTCCGTTACGGATCACTGCCATCTCACCTCTATCTGCGTAGGTTCGAGTCTCGGATTTGGCCAATGTGGGTATGGGAGAAAGCTTGCCAGTAGCTTCTCGTGGGTCGGTGGTTCTTTCCGGGGATTTCCTGGCTTCTTCCTCCACCATTAATACTGGCCGCCATGTATAGCCTATCGTGTGCTGAAAAATGGCGTTAAACCCTACAACAACAACAACAACAACAACAACAATGTAATGATATGTCAGCCATGTATTACTAAACTCATAATCATGACAATTTTCTTATACTATTGCAAATTATATCTGAATTTTACACGTTAAGGAGCAGGTAAGATTATGTAACAGTAGCTTACCTAATTATCTGTTAAACATTTACAATGTCTTGCTTCTAGAACAATAATAACTTTTAAGATTATGAGCCATTAAGAACAGTATGATTATCGGGCATTACATCCATTTGCTATTGTGAATATATTGACAACATATTCAGCTTTACGTTCAATTATAAGCTTGGAAGTCGAACAAATATTAAAATGTATCTGCTAACATGAAATAAACGTGTCACTCAGTATGTTGGTGAAACCGTTGATTTCAGAAAAGTAACTAATTACCACAAGAGCCTCATTTCCACTAAAATGAACACTCGGTTTGCCAGCCACTACAACTCGATTAGATATTCACAGGAGACTATCGACACGGCACTTTTTGAATATAATCTGGAGTCGACCAATGTAGTAGGCACACGTAATGAACGATACTAAGACCTACACCTTAAAACTCATCGGGAGGTCAGTCTAAATAAAAAATTATAAACTTCCTAATGAAATCTTCTCAAAACAATAACAATGTAACAGTTTATGGAAGTAATTATTATATTATTATTATTAATATTATTATTATTATTATTATTATTATTATTATTAGTAGTAGTAGTAGTAGTAGTAGTAATAGTGGTAGTGGTAGTATTAGTAGTAGTAATCTGACTCATGGATACTTCACCATGCTTTTCACGCATCTCCTTAGCACCTTCAAGCAGAAATTTACCTGGCTATATTTGTGCACTTTTGTTTTAAGCCTGATTTTCTCACCACGCTCGGTGTCCGTTATTTGATCCAACATAATGTTGTCAGTGCAAAGCGACAGCTTGTAATAGGATACAATGGATCGATATGTCAGTCATGATTTCTTCGGCGGCCTCCTGAAGATCGTTTATCTGCATGAACATTTCAGACACTACTAACTGATCAAATATCATTCTACCAAGTTCATGTCCGATGTTCATCAGAGCCACATCTTGGAACGTCAAAAATGCTTATTTTGGACTATGACACCTAACGTAGTAATTGTTTCCCATGTACCTGCTGAATTTTGTTTATATGTATATTCTATTTTGGGCTCAAAAAATGACAGAGTTGACTACCTAAGGAGCCCATAATCGAAACCTAACACCATTGTTATATCCCTAAGAACGATTCGCACAGGCATTCACAATGCCAATTTTAACAACTCAGCATTACATCAACACTTTCATCTATTATATAAGGTCGGCTTATGGACATCACTGAAAAATCCTAACAAATATGAGAGGACTTGCAGATGAAAATGACAATGAGTCTCAATGAGGTGTTCATTGACGCTGTGGAAATCCCCAGCATGACAGTTTTATGACAATTATTTTATTTAGATCTTTTACTTCTACCTTTTTCAAAAAGAAAGTCGTTTGAACTGTTGTAGCCTCTTCCCTTTTCAGAAAAGTAAAACACAGTCATGACCATGATGCGAGATAGTTTTAGGTCGATGGTCAGACATTGTGCAGCAAACAGAAACAAATGTAAAACAATCAAACTTTTGTATTGATGTGGTCCTAGTGGCACATAACTTGCATATTAAAAATATTAATCTTGAATGAAGCTGTTTCATGTACCATCTTACTTAAACTTTACCTACTGGTACAATTCAATGATCAGAAACTAAGTTACATAAAGAAGCAAAACAAACAACTTTTTGTAAAACGTAACACACAATTTAATTATTGATGATGTAAAATGAAAATGAAGGAGGAACTGACAGTATTATAAACTGAATCCAAAATACCCTTGAAAAGGTTCCGAAGAAATGAAACTTTAAATTTTAATAACCACCCGTAATCCTGACGTGTCAAAATGGCGTTTCCGAGAACACCGTTGAATAATTCACATTATTAACAAAATAAAATTATAGTCCATCGAGCTCTTTCTATGTCCAATTAATAATTCAGACAAATATCTGCCCACTCAAATAAGGCCGAATGCAACATATGATACGTCTGTAGATTTGACGATAAGATCAAGAACACATAAAATAAAAATAATAAAACTGCCCAGTCTGAGCCTTAAATGTGCACCCAAAACTTATAAAACACGCATAGAACCACACCAACTTGACAAATTGAACATTTCCAACATTGTAAAAGAGCTCATTTGATTTAACCCACACAAAGTGGACAAACTTCGTTATTTTGAGATACTATCTGACCAACCAGTCCAATGGGAAAAGCCTTACATATGTAAGCATATTTACTAAATATTGTTTTATTAGTAATTGTAAACACAATTATAAGCATCTATTTCCAGAGCCTAGTTAAGTTTAGGTTCTTAACATGGTAAAAATAGACTTTATGACGTACACCAAATACAACTAAAGATAATGACTACACTTTACAGGCATGAATATAAATTAAACAAAGTATATTTATAGATAACACTACACAATAATGTATGACTCGCTCCTTGACAAGTCCCAGGGTTAAAAATGTTGATACAAAGAATGCATAAAGTTAGTGATCGCCATGCGTCCAATGATAAAGTCCGTTCAATGTAGGACACGGAAATTCCCTTTTGAAGCAGACAGGAGTAAAAAACGGTCATGCAAGGAACAATAAGACCTGTACACATTTGGAGCACAAAGAAAGCCCACCAAATTGCGATTTTCCTGGAGGAAATAAAAAATAGCTTCCACATGAGATTGAAAACCTCAGTATTCTTCTGAATAGCGACAGGTGCAACAATTAATATTGGAAACATGTTGAACTCCCAACATCGTAGAATATAATGCAAAATCATAATTTGATAGAGAAGTAAAGCATGATTAATGACGTTATGCCTCTTAAATATTCAAACCAGAACATAGCATTTTCTTGAGTCCATCAGTCCGAATTCTACCAAGGAGAAACCGTCCAAGGTCTACGTTGCAAAATATTGCATGTAATATAATATCAATATTCATTTACACTGCATTGAACATCAATTAGTTTGAAAAGAAATCGACGTTAGTGTTCCTAACTGTGATAATTATATTTGATTATTTTTAATTAAAGATGAGAAATAAAATACATTGCATGAAAGTTCCATTACTGAAAGACCTGACATACAATTTTTTCCATAAAAGAGTATAACAGGAATAGTGCATGTCATTCATATCCTAAAATACATTATACGGAAAATGAACGTCTATTACTGAAAGACCTAACATAATGTCATGTATATTTGATTTAATTTAATTGTTTGTTTGTTAGTTTAAATTTGTCTTCCATGGCATCCTATTTTAAAATATGTTGTTACCAGTTTGAGATGAGAATTTTTAAATTAATTTCAAGTGATTCTTTTCACTGGACTTACATAACTGCTCCTAAACAACTCTTGGACAAAGACATTCACTGAAATTTATTCGAAATTTAAAACTGGAATGAAATATTATGTGATTCGACAAGAAACTGTTGACATAACAGCACTACGCAGATTATAACAGAGGTCATCATCATCAAGTTTGGATTTCATCGGGATTCGAACTCAGTTACATTCAGGATATTTTATGCCTATGACTTCTATTTTTTAACTCTTTTATTATTTTTGGAGTTCATACGTAAAACCATAAGTTATTTTTTCTCATTTATCAATTAATATTCTTGGGAAAAAATTATTTGTTAACTTTTACAAAGCTTGCTCTCTTCACTCTTTTATGTTACTTTTTGTAATAGCCTAGGCTCGTAACAATACAATTCTTTTCCATAAGAGATTATAACATTATTAGTGCCTACAAATTATACACTACATGCAGAAAATGAACGTCTCAGATAGATTGTCGACCATGTTATAATTCGTGTGAAGAACAAGAAAAGAAAACAGCAGAAACAAACTTTTCAATATTCAGAGTTTTAATGACATTTTTCTTATCTAATATCTGTTGGTTTTAGCATGATGTAACTTGTCCATTATTTCTTTTCTCTGATCCAGGATGACAAAAGTTAGAAGTAAACATTGGACTCCTTCGGTAATTCACAGTTAGCAATAGTAATAATGTATAGGCATAACTATTTTGTTGAAGCTGTGAACGTATGCGTTTGTTTGTTCACATGGTATAACAAAGTAACTGCAGTCTTTGCTGAGCTTGGTAAAAGCAGCAATTGACAGGTAGGTGGCATTAATAGTAACTTGCATGCAAGTTTCATGACAGGGACAATCGAAAAGTTGGCAATACAAATCTCAAGTGCATAACACATACAAATGTTGATTTTAATAAATGATTATTATTTCACTTTGAAATATATGTTCTAAACAAATCGCATAATGTAAGTTTTCTGAGAGTTCTCCATTTGCAACTTATACAGGCCTCATCCTCTTAATCCTAAGATGAATGTAAAGTTAATTATAAGTCGTCAGTAAGTTTCAGATATATGCAGCAACTACTTCGCTACATAACATGGGAAACATATGCCGCACTTCAATCTGATTTGTTGTTTCAAATCAGAAAATTAAAGAACCCTTAAAGGATTAACCACCATTTCCTGAGCAACATTTCCATTCAAGGTAACATACATGATTGATTGAAAAATGATTGATTGAAAGAGCAATGACTTATATAGAAGATAAGATATTTAAAAAGAAAACAACATTATTTTGGGTTTTGAATATGTCTTAAGAATCTTACGTAAATAGTAATATTCAAATATATGAATACGATAGATTGACATAATTTGTTCAAATATCCCTTTATAATGAAATGAATGTACGAACTATCACATAATGTTCCGCGTCATTATAATCATGATACGATAGGGTACATAAATAAAGCGATTTATGGTGCATTGATATGATAAGATTATAGGATGCACGTACAAAAACAAGAGAGACCATAACTCATTAAATAATAATAATAGCATAATTATTCCTTGCGAATGATTTAATTCGGTTTCATTTATTTCTTTTTAAACTCATGGGAAAGCAACTAACTGAAAACTGCCTAAAAATTAAGTCGATATGTAGTGGTTTTATTTACAAATTTTCGTACTGGTATATCTCAAAATGAAACATAATCGACATTCGATGAAATACCAATGTAGTGTCAATAAAATGATAAACAAAAGCAAAATAAAAAAGAAAGACGAGATACAAAGAATACATTAACAATAAAAATGAGTCGTGAAAATCAAAAACACAACATATTCATGCCGCCACATCTGATTTAATAACCTGTGCTCAACGGTGATGGTTCTAGATTACAGGAAACTATTTAAGTGGACCACAACGGTAGAATACATTATGTATAATTAAATTTATGATACAATATGATATGTATGGATAAGATTAAAATGGAAGAGATGCAATTATTATTGTCCTGAATATATAGGGTTATATAGTCACAATGTATCACGTTGCACATGATACAACAATGTATTTACATCTAAATGCCTTCCTACTAAGATTCCAAATAGTAATCATAAGAAGGCAGCAAATGTCACACGAATTATAATTGATATAAATTTAAAATGGTTTGGCGTTAAAGTACGCCATGCTTAGGCATAGCATTTGATATCATTGCGACTTGATGGCATAGCTGACTATATGTGTACTATGTTTGGAGAAACTCTTACCTAGCATCATATCATGGGAATGCAAACATCATGCTTGGGGATTTGAGAACCTCCGTAGCTGGTGTACTGTCAATAATTTATATTTCACTGACGAGTATCTGAAACGATATTCTTGATTGGGAAACTATTCTGAACCTATTCCGAAATATTTCCAATTGTTTCAAATAATATATTACAAGGCACCTATCCTTATAATCAGAGAAACAACATAATATGTTATTATTAACATTTTATTAACTCCACAAAAAGTTTTGCATTGTGAATAGTCTCCCCTTTTGTGATAATGTCCTTATTCTGCGGGTAAGAAAAATACCATACAACTTGAGAGGAACGAGAATTTATATTTACGATAAAGTAAAACAGCTTATTTCTGTTTTAACTTGTATTTAATTTACAATATACATTTTAAGTGCTCCAGGGGATATCAACAGGTTTGAACGACATTATCATGATATATAACCGATGAAATTATGTTTCTGGAAGCTATATGGTTATATAGGCCAGGACAAAAAGTCACTAAAACGAATTATACGAGTTAATGCTTATTTTGGCCTGTTTTATGCAATTGTGGGTGGCAGCTAACAACAGTTTCTTCCCGGATGACTTCCAGCTACTCCGTTTGTAATAACTGGTAAAATAAATTGTTTTGGTTTCAAAGTGCATAATATATGTCATCAGGAGTTTGTTAGCAAACGAATGTATTCGAAATTTAGTAGTTATCATGATAAGATTGTATCATAATTCAACACGATCATCTTCGCAAATATTTGTATTTTCCTCACACCCGTTTTCTCTCATAACACAATTTTAAACAACTTCGATGATTGTCTCACCACTCAAATCAAAGCAAACTGTCTTGCTTCGTTTCAATTCCCGGTGTTGCGTTTTAAGAATATAATTGAATATATATGTAAATATGGCTGTTGTAGAAACAGGGTCTACTTTCATATAAGTACAACATATTTATCGGGTTACATGAAAATGACATTTGTGCGGTGGGTGCACGTACTTTACATTTTATATCGTCACCTCTGAGGGTATTTATGAGTGGGCTGCTTATTAAGGTTGCGTATGCTGCTACAACCATACTATTGGCTCTTCTTCTGCATCGTATTAAGTTTGCATAAGGAACAAAGCTTTGTAACACAACCCTGCTTAGATTCAGCCAATCAGTCTCGCCATACTGTCCTCCATCCCATTACCAACCAAGTTTGTTTCTTGATTAGGTGAAGAGTTACGCATATTTTTTAAATTCATTTTTATCGCAAGAACAGAGCAAAAATGTATATCTTTTCATATTAGTCGGCACATTATATAAGGCATGCAGCTTTAACTTTTCAATGCACTTTTATCAAATTTAAAACGGGTTAGACGTGTAACAATAAATGAGACCTAAGTTGAAAATCTAAAATAGTAGCTATGCTGCTGTCAGAAATTAAAGATGGCGTCATGCATCATGTTTGCTATTTTATTCATCTTATCATAAGATGCTTATCTAAAACCGTTGATAAAGTTTAACCTAATTTCATACAAAAAATCAAAGCTGATATCATTAACCATTTAAATGAATGATTAACTATGTATATATGTGTGTTGCTGTATTCGTGTTTACAGACTATGATCCCTCTAATGTAAAATTAATCTTTCTGTTCCATCCCGAAATCAATATTTGCATGTTTTCATTTGTTGGCTCCACATTGGCAGCGAGCTGACAATTGTGGACAATAGTGAGGAAGCCATCCTTGACATCTAGGGCACTGAAACAGAAAACAGAAGCTGCATGAATACAGAGAAATAACAGTTTATAACACGAGGTCATATTGGTTCCCTTACCGGTTACATGCACTATCATATTTCGTATAAATATTTTGATTATGTATTTACCCTGACCGCTTCATCTGGCATAATAAATTGCATCTACCTTTCCATCCATTTATTACACACATTCTGCACACACATTATATATATACATGCATACATACACGCACACGCACGCATATATATATATATTTATATGCGTGAGTGTGCGCATATGAATGTATATACGTTCTGCTTTAAACGACTTTTTTTCATTTTAGATTCTAGTCAAAATATCCCATTTTTTAGAATAACACAAAAGGCATATTCATAGATAAAGAATTGTGAAACGTAATGTTATTTTTTATTAAAGAGTAACTACAGAAGGCGAGCGTTTTATACTGTTTTTTTTTTGTAATACAAGAAATCAGTACAACTAAGAAGGGATGTAAAGACTTCCCTGAAAAGATTTGTCCCATGTAACTAAAAGGTTAGTGAACATATAACATTATCCAGCTGTTGGTGTATATCAACTCTAATCCAGTGTGGAACATCTGATTACTTTTACTCTCAAGTGATATGACATAGCTACTTAGATTAAGGCTTACACTACAGTAGCCATGAGTCAGTATCAAAATAAATCTTACCAAGTGTATTATATATTGCCGCATGTTGTCAAAATATATCCACATGATAACACTCATGTGATGATTTATTTCAAATAGAATATTCTTCGCATTTCAGAATAGACTGTACACCGATACATTCCCGTTAGTATTATACTCTGTACAAACGATACACATGTAATACTTCCTATACATTCATAAGAGTATATTATCCATCGGATATACATTTGTATTATTGCTTATACAATCTTAATAGCATTATTTTCTGCACAATAGCTACACGTGTGTCACTTCTTATATATTCCTAAGATACACATGTAGCAATTCCTGTACATTTCTTATAGTATTATATTATGTCGGTCAGGTACATGTGTATCATTGCTGACACATTCATCATATTACTATAATCTGTCCTTTTGATAGATGTTTAGCACTTATACATTTCCTAGTAGTAGTTTATTGTATCCAATATGTACATTTCTAGTATTTCATACCCATTCAACATAGTCTTATAATATATCGCTCAGATACAAGTGCAGCACTTATACATTCCTAGTATTATTATAATATGTCCATTCCAATAGTAGTATATTATGCCGATCAGATGCACGTGTAACACGTCTTTCACACTCCTCATAGTATTACAATCCGATACGCCTGTAGCACTGTTTATGCATTTTAACAGAATTATATTATGCAGATCAGATACGCATGTAACATTTGCTTGTATATTTCACATAGTATATATTCCACATAGTATTTTACCCTGCCCGTAAGATATGCGTGTAACACTTGTATATTCTAAATAGTATTATGTTCATTCCAGCAGGTACCTTAATACCTTTTACACATTATTCAGTATTATACTCTTCCCATCAGATGCATATGGAACACTGCTTATACATTCCTAATATTATTATACTCTCTCCATCAGCTACATGTGTGACACTTCGTCCTGTTCCTAATGTTCTAAGATATTTTGGTGTAAGTTAGTATGCTAAGTTAACCGAATTATGTTAAAACATTGCAACTTGCAGTGTGGTTCGAGTCAGGGCAGTCATCAGGAAAATATCCTCTTTAATCTTGATACCACGTGCTCGTTATTGGACGTTTATAGGATGTTGGAAAATAAACACACATAATCTATTCAAATACATAGTCTGTAAAATATGTTCAATGTATGCAAAATCACCTCATTTCTATGTCTACCAATGTGTTACTATGGTATCAATATAATTTTCTACCATCATTCCTCACCGATTTTGAAAGCTTATTTCGTATTACAATTTCTGATTCGGTCATGTATATATGTACGTTTATATCCATCATATACACATGTAAATGAAACGATCATGTGACAATAATAGCAAATATAAAATAATTACAGTGTTAGAACAGAGCGAATGGAACACATATGAACTTTATAAATGTAACTTACAGTTAGTTGTAAATAATTAATTGAACTTTGTAATGTTAACTTGCACCAAAGGGTGAAGGAAACGCACTTTAATTTGATTTTCCTAATAGTCCATATAATGCAAATTTATGGAGATTGCCGTTGTATAAATACAATAAAGAATGGAATGGAACTGCATGTGCCGAAGGACCTGATTTATCTGTGAATTTAAATATATTTGACCTAATTGGGATACAATATGCTTTAACTATAAAGATATATAAAATATATTTAATTTATGTTTTCAATCAGTGTGTGCAAGCTATTGACTTCTGTTGCTATCTTTTGGAAAATAAAACGAAACAAGATGCTGAACTCTGGTGGTGCAACGTAAATTTGCATCATTAAAAAATGATTGAAAAAAGATAAGTATTAAATAGAACGCTATTAAGATAAATTGAAACATGTATGCTCCACGTATCTATATTTTAATAATTGCACAACATGCCGTGACGTTAAATAATGAACAACATTCTGACAGATCAAACTCCAAACGATATTTGTCAAGACCAACTTGCATGCAAACAAACATTATAATAATCTGCAATGGAATAAATTCTCCTTCTTGGAGATATTTGGAAAAAAAATCCTTCTACCTGCATGCATTATGTTAAGTTACACATTAATGTGAAACAAAAACAATTACGAAGAAACTGTTATTGCACAAGCCTCGCACACACTTAACATAAAAAAAATCATTTGGTTTTTCGCTATTGAAATGATGATCTCTCCTGGCTTCATTTGTCGTTAAAAATAATTGCTCAACATACAAACCAGAAACGGCAAAACGTAGTAATAAAGTGTTCACATGTTATGATCAGCAGCTGTAGGATTAGAACACTGTCCCAACATATAATAATATTCTGAACTATTATCAAGCAGTTTCAATCATTTGAGGTCGACTAGAAGGTAAATATTTCGGTCCCGAAGTTTACCATATAAACCACGAGTGTATCTAGTCCTCATAAGTATCCAGATTAACCTGATAAGATGTATTTTTTGACATATTTTTTGACAACTCTACATATGAAAAAGAAAGGGATGTACAGGACCAGACTTAGAGAAGCTGCATTGACTCATGGAAACTACCTATGCTGATAACAAGTGTATATAATGCGAGTGGCGTCGGTGTACAAGTAAAACGATATTCAAATGCCTCACTCATGCTTCAATTGTTGATCATTTAATTGTTCCGAATGTACATTATACATTCCTTGTAACACAAAATACAATTGTCCTCTCTTTCAAGTTCTCTTCAGTACAGGTTTGGTCTGTCAATCAATATGGATACACAATAGCATTCGTTTGATTTGTAATATGACCTCACTATTGATTTAAGAAATATGTAACTCTTGTAGAAAATGATCCTTGTCCGTATTGAAAAACAAAGTCCACAATGATTATAATTAAGAGTGGAAGTAATGGAGATTGAATTATGCATGCAAACAATACTTAGAGCATTCAAGTTATATAAAAAGTCTTGACGCTTTTAGACAAACTCTGCCTTCTATGTACAATCTTTTTATTGCAAAATTAGTTTCGTAGAAATAAGGATATTGATCATTACTAAAGTGAAATACTCTTTATCTTTAAAAGAAATAATGCTTAACTCACGGTCACAATCGTGCGTTCTGCGCCGGGTATCACTTTCATTAAGATTGGAGATTTGAATATTTACTTATCCAAAATTTGATATTTGATTATTTACTTATTCTTCAGCATCTCCAATAAAAAAGCGACCACATCGTCACATCTCAGCTTGATCCTCACAACTTTTAAGAGGCTTCTCAATTAATAAAAACACAATTTTAACCAGCATCATTTCCAACGTGATGATATTTATAATATTTGTTAAGAACAACATACTGATTACAACTTCCTTCTACTATTTTAATTATGCCCGAATCTTAGACGTTTTGAAACATGCATGATTGTGTAAAATTAATTTACCTAATTAATTGGTAAACACTAACAATATTTTGCTGCAAGAAAAAAAAATGACAACTATTTAAAATTGTGAGCCTTTGTATACGGTATCATTAGCATGCATTAAATTCATGTGATATACATTAGTTCCAATAGAAGGATTACAATTTAATATGAATTTAATTCTTTTGGCCTCTACATGTTTAAAGGAATTTTAAAGTCAATGCGTCATATAGACGCAACAGTTCAAGTTATGAATAACACTGATTTATATAAGCATGCCTGCAAGTTTGCATGGGTGTAAGGATGTATGGAGGAATTATTATATTCATTGTATCAAGGAAAGCTAGATGTGTACAGACGTCTCTCATGCCTCAGGATGTATTCATTACGAACTTGGGCCATAATGATCACCTTTAACCAACTGCATTTATATTACCAGAGTTGAATGTAGCAACATACGCGTCGGTAGTCTGGTTACTTTCCACCCCCATGTCCTAAACTTACCATGTATCATTTGGAAGCATTGACACCGGGATGAATCTTTATAGCGTTTGAAAGGTATATTTGAAGATGTTTGCATGGCTGCATACTGCAGAAATCACAATTTGAGGGGCCACTTGATAATGTGACTACATACAAGACAACATATTCAAAGACATACTGCTGAAAATTCAAGAGCTGTCTAACTGAGACACATATCAGCAACCAAATCATGGATAAGTTGAAAAGCTTAGTCAGTTTTGACATTGATTACAAGTTAGGATGTTGAACAAATAATACAATTTATCATCTAACATGCAAGCAGCTCTGTGCCACTTAATAGTTTGGCGAAATCGTTGATTTCAGAAAATAAATTTATCACTACAAGAGCCACATTCCCCAAAATGTAAACAGGCAATGTGCCAGCCTCTACAAATCCATTGTGATTTAAGGCAAGACTCTTGAGATGCTACTTATTGAATACAATCTGGTGTGGAACGATATAGAAGGCACATGCAAGGACCAATACTGGGAACTACATTTGAAACTCATCTGGAGTTCGGTCTAAATGAAAATGTATAAAATTCCTAATGGAGTCTTATCAAAACTACATTATTGCATCAGTTTATCAAACATCTTTGATTGTCGTTATACAATTACGTTGCGATAAGATTAACATCAATTTGATAAATGTTTTACACTGCCCTACTTGCTGTTTTTTTTTTCTTCTTCTATGTGCATCATTTATATTTTAATATTTCCCGATCATATAAAGCTTTAGTAGTCAAGACTTTCCCTTTAGTTATTGTTTTTATTAACTGATGTTTTGTTGACTTAAATTTTCTCTCTGACTAATACCTTGTTAAACCTGTAACGTTGGGACACTTTTGGCATTTATGCCATATTACAACTCTTCACTAGGAAACATCTAAGTCAGCTCTCTATCTGTATATTATTATTATTATTATTATTATTATTATTATTATTATATGACCATCATATAAAATTATTGTTTCTTATAATACACCATTGATATCAGACCCGGATTGAAACTGTTATTGCGGCATTGATTCTGATTCCATATTGATCAAATAATGGTTCTATCAGTGTTGTCTATCTATAATATCCACAGATTTGTCCAGTCCTTGTTTGTCACTGATGATAGTTCAGTCGATATCCTTTTGAGCATTGACAATGTGACCGTGATGCATGTAACGATTATTATATGTATTCGACGAAATCAGCGCATTTTATGCAATGTCTCATTGACTATCACGAGGCGTAGTGCGATGCTATTTGATGTCGTACAGGAACACCATGTAGATGCTGAAGTCCGACCAATCTTTGGTTATAATGATGTGCTCGCGCCAAAAGAGCATTGCAGAATGTTGCAAAATCTCCTCATAAGAACAGAAACCAGCGACAACATAGCAGTCAAAATGTCTGTAATTCATCGTACCGCAGATTAGTCGTTTATTCTTGTAGATCTCATGTTACAACTGTGTTATTGGTCAGTCGTGGAAATTCTGACCATAGACGCATAGTCAAATCCATTGGGCTTTCAGTCGAGACCCTTGAGATGCCACTTATTGAATACAATCTGGTTTGGCTCGATATAGAAGGCACATGCAAGGACTAATACTGGGAACTGCGTATAGATATACGTCGGTGGCCTTGTATCCTATTCCTGCACCGACAAGCTGGCATGGGTGTTTATTCACAATCGCAAAGGCAAAAGTGTCGCTGTGATTCACATATGAATCATTAGCGATTATTAAAATTACGTAGACTCTGACAGGATTGCAATGTACGTCAATTTTAGCAATCACTCACTGAATGGCATGGATGGAAATATGGATGGATGGACACGTGCATCGGTCAATGGATTGGTGCGTGCATGCATGTACGGATTGTTATGTGCATGGATGGATGGATGTGTGCATGCATGTATGGACGGATAGGGATGTTTTTCATGCATGGATGAATGAATTAGTAGATACTTGGCTGGATTTATGGCTAGATGTATCATAACTTCTTTCATATTTCCGGTTTCCTTTACAGTTTGAGACACACTAGTTTGGTCCCGTTTCTGAGGACATAACAAAATATAATGAAATTAAAATAAAAACATATAGGTACCGTAACTTGTACACGAATACCCCAAACATAACATACAACTCTCAGTCAACAAAAACTCCCATCTGAGGACAGAGATGTTTGAGTTAAGGGTTGTTATATGGATAGAACACTTTGTCTAACAATGATAATATGTATTTTGATAAACCGTTTTTCAAATGCAATCGACATTACCAAGGGTTAACAATGATAATGTGTATTTTGATAAAGTGTCTTCCAAATGCAATCAATATTACCAAAGGTTAACAATCACACGCAGAGACAAGTCACAGAAAGACTGATCATATGGGTAGATATCTTATCCTATTTTCTCTGAATAAAGGGCTTGGAATTTTAACCTTCAAGAAGCCCATAATCCTGTCTTGATGTAATGATTGTATTATTCATTTTTTTTAAACAGCGTTTTGGATAGATCTTCCATTTATTAGCCGACTACTACTATGTAATGCCATCTGACTCCTTTATGATTTTAATTGATCGTAAAAACGTATGTCACTTAAAAATAAAAGTAAATGTTAAATAATTTATACTAGGTATACCTCATAACGATTTAGCCCTCCCAATTCAGCAGGGTTCGTCAATCGATGGATCACAATGTAAACGATTGTTAGACAAAGTAACACATTTCGGAGAATGCAAGTTCTAAGCTAAATTCAAAACACTTTTGTCTCTCAGATTGTCTGATCTGCAACATGTGTCATTGGCTTTGCATTTTAATAGAAATTTCAGGTTATTGTTTATATTTATGTAGAATGCCAATATCCTAATTCGCAGTAGAAAAATACCTAAAATGAAAGGTTCTGGAAACATGCGCTCGCAAAAGGACTTAAGTAAACCACGACTATCAGAACAACACATTTTTTAATTCATTCACTGAAAGCATGTAAATCAAAGTTCATTTTCCTTTATAACAAAATTTGTTTTATCTTGTTTCGAAATGGTAATATGCAGTTGTGACATAATTACTAGCAGAAAGGATGAGAAAGATATTGTAACATTCATTATTTTTCATTACTTATAATGTATGGATGAATATGAAGATTTTGTTCAAGCAATTCTTAGTATAATTTTATAATTTGACCCAAACACAATTATAAAAATAGATTTCATTGGGTTTGAAATTTAGCATTTTCCTTTTATGCAGGTATCCAATATATATGAATATGTTAGAGGATCTTTTCGATTACTTTTACTCAGTTGAATTCATATGTGTATAGTCCTTGTAGGTTTGTATTTATGCCCGTTTATGTTAAATGTATTTAATTAGAATCAATCTGCTTTTTAGAATTAAGTGTTTAACATTGGGCATGTGATGATAATCATTTACAATGAACAATTTTCTTTATTACTAATTATCATTAAAGTACAGGTTATCATTCCTAACGTTGTATGAGAATAATACGGTAGCCTTCTATATCACGGCTTGCTTTGTGATATTTCTGTAATATGTTTATGCTGATTTGCATTAAGAGGATGTAACGGTTGTGATATTATATTTGGTACTAAAGATTCCACCGTGACATTAGCAGGTGTCAATCGTTTCGACAAATGTATAACAATGTTGGCATGCCATACCGACAGATGTTATTGATCAATTGCGACTAGAGGAATCACATGTTTGCCGAATGAATGTATATGAATGTATGCATCCATTTTCTGATTTCATAAAGTATGTGTTTCATAACAACACTTCATGTCAACAAATATGCCCGAATATGAACAGCACATCGACTAATTCACGACTACTAATTTTTATACACGTAATTTTATAACATAACATTTTGTTTCGGTTTAATGTTGATCACAGTGGATTATAAAGCATACCAGCCTCTTCTCAATATTGGCATTTTCGTCATGCCATGATAAATGGGGTAATTTACCTGAAATTATAGTTTTAAATGTAACGGCCCTGCGAAAAATTGGCAGAAAGCTTTAATATGGAATAGTGGAGAAGTTGCCCCATGGAGAACATATTCCAATTGTGACGAGAAACCCCCATTTGATATAGGAGAAGTCGCCCCAGCTTCGCCTTGAGAAGTAACCCCAAGAAGCATGAATATTAAATTGGAGATGTCGCTACATGGCTGTGATCGATTTATTTGATTAATTACCTGAGATAATACTTCATAGTGATTTGGAGATATCGCTGCATGTCTATGATCGCTTTATTGGATCAATTACCTGAGATAATACGTCATGGTGAGTTGGAGATGTCGCTACATGTTTTATTTCATCAATTACATGAGATAATACGTCATGATGATTGACCATTATAAGCAGTGGTCTTTAAAACAACAGTGAACTGAGGAATACTCTAGTCTAAAAGAGTGTGATGGTGAATATAAATTTAATGTGTCGTTTTCGTGACGTATTTGTGTAATATATGATCCGGTTCATTTAGAATGTATTCACGCTGAAATTAAAATACCCCACCTGTCTATTTGATTCCACAGGCCCTGTATATGTCGTACCATTATTACCGGTCATCGCGAAATCGCTGTTTAATGTTGTTGATCCTGTGTTGTACTTTCGTCATCGTGTGTCTTTATATTAGACTTGTTACTCGGAATGTTACCAAAACACGAGAAGATGTATTCATCTTGTGGTATCCAATTTGTAATATTCAGAGCCGCACCCTTTATCATATACAAGATTAGTATATGGCTTCAAAATTTACCCATAGGTTTAGACTCCGTCGCTTAAAAACGTACCTTTCATTGCAACTGTATATTTAACTATTTATTTTAAATGAACCTCATTATTTTAATTCGAATTTAATATATGCCTCATATCTAAAGTAATATCTAAATAATATAACCGATCACCGTTTTTAATGGTTAGAATATATAAAGTAATTGGGGATTATCTGAAGGCTTCACTTAGTCTGTTCAACCTCTAACTTCACTGATGTGCATCAACATCCCCACCAATCAATTATATCAAATGCTTATTGAGGGGTAAAACAACAGAGAAAGCGAAGAATTGCTCCAGTTACAACATATTACATACACACACAATAGCATTCTCTTTCATTATTCAAAGTGAAAAGGGCTTCAAAGAGGCACACATGTCCACAAGAATCAATACAATGTCTTTCATTACAGGTATCATTCGTATTTATTTCAACATGCAATGTTCCGTAAGTTTCACTTTCCTCGTGTAACTTCTGTCCATACCTTACATATTTCTGCATACGATATTATGCAAACTATTAAAAAACAACATTGCATCTTTATCACAGTCATTTCTCCAATTATTTTGCACGGACCTAGCTTTAGCCAGATCGTACCGAAATTTAACCTTTTGTTATAGTCCTAACATTATGCCTGAGATTATTAAGTATCATTATATACCTTTTATGTTTCAATATTGGCGGAACTCCTGAGACTATTTTTTATCATTACTTACCTTTATGTTTCAATATTGGCAAAATGACTGAGATGATCAGGTATATTTACTTACTTAATGCCACGATGACTGTTCATCATGAACGTAGGCACTTACCATCTGAAATAAACGAGAGCTTACAATTAGTGGTGTTTCATTAACGCAGGGACTTGCCATCTCAAACGAGGGAAGACATAAATTAGTGTTGCATCATTATTCAGACACTCTTTATTTAGAGTGGGTATGTTATATTCTGATTGCCATTGATATTCAGTACAGTATAAGTTTATTCGCTTTCGATAGTATGATTATATTGACTGGGGAGTACACAAAACGTGTTACATTTGCCATGACATAAGACATACATCCAATAATGTATGTGCCTGGGAAAAATTCATACAATGCCAACTCCATGAAGTCCAAACAGAATAACAACCACCACATTACGTGTATGGTAGGCATGTTGGCCATACCAACTCGCGTAAACACATGGAAATACACATATTCAGACGATACCTAAAATAGCACTGACCAACAAATTTATTGCAAAGTCTGAAAATACAACTCAATTGGAAATCATTACAGATGCTTTAGTTCACGTTGATAGGACATATCCCCGGATCGAAAGATAATATTTGGGTTAAATGCAACACATGTGTAACACTGGACATAACTAATTAAAAACAAAGTCAGAATAATTGTTTGTGGGTCAGAGTACCTAAGAATTATGCTACAATTCTGGAAGGAAAAATAAAGCAACCGCAAATTCATTAAATAGCATTTTAAGAAAGAGACTGTAAGCATGCGTATTGCAATGCATATTGAGGTCTTCGATCCGTCCGAAGCCTATCTGCTAAATAATACACATGTGCAACGTGTCAAACTCTAACTTTGAAATGTCATTTTCAATGACAAAACTGAGATTAAGTTTAGTGTTATTAAAAGTATTTTATGGAAGGGAGATATTCACCCATTCGATATTCACAAAAAATTGACAACATGTAAACATTAAGTCACACTTACAAAGAAACCTAGAAAATAGTACCAGCCTATTTATGTGAATGTGGGAGATATCAAAACTTTAAAGTCAATATAATATCTAGGTTGTTGCTCATTAACGATTATTTGTCAATATTTAATTGTTTAATATCTTAACTGCCAGCCCTATGACTGGATTCATGAAAACAAAATTGAAACATAAAATAAAAAATATAAAAAATTATTTTATACAAACGTGGGATGCCGTGGGTTACAAACTCGCGACCTATAGCTGGCAGACAGAAGTCATACAAGATAGTTTGATCGTAACAATAAAAAACCCATAAATATATATAAAATTGGGATGCTCAGTCCTGAAGAAGGTTTCAAAATAACGATAAAAATGTAAAATACTATATAATCGAAATTCGGATGCCACCAGGTACGGACTCGCGACATCGTGTTTTGCAAGCAGGATACATATTCAAAATAAAGTTTAAGCATAAAAACATAACATAATTAAGAAAAAAAATTAAAGATTGGAATGAGTGAGTAGAAAAAATGATCAACATAAAATAAAAATACAATAAAAAATTAAATATTTGGTATTCCAGTGATGAAAGAAAGTTTCAACATCATAGCAAAAACATATTGCGATTGGCTAGTTTAAACGAAGCTTTGAACTTATACATAAAATAAATAAGAAACATAAAAATAATTAGTATGCAGCGAGTTTCAAATTCACAAGAATGATGCAGTAAAAAAGATACATGTAAGTATTTCGTTTGGTACAGACATGCGTAATAACAACTAAGATAATTTCCTAATCTTCTTGTGTAGTTGGCATTCTGGAATTTGATATTTAGGTACTAACATCCATCATCCAAGTCCAAGTACAAAGTCACATACCATCCACCCCTGATCATTCCCCGCCCTCAGCAAGCACAAACATTTGCATACAATATTTGACATTTAGTTTAGATGGTAGCATAATATAATGTGTCAAAGACAGTAAATGCATACGAAATCAACATCAATTCATATTTTCAGTTAACGAGAAAGGTTAACTAGCAATAACATGGTGTTACATGCCGTAATGTCAAACCTACTTGATGTTACATGCAGTCATTTCACGGAATATAATATATTTAATCAGTAATACTATCGATGACGTTTATTTTCCGCAACGACTGAAAATGCACATATTGAGAACATTTACGCAGAACACGTTTCGGAAAAATAACATACCTTAAAATACAAAGCAATGTTTGCTATGACAAATATTGTTGTTCCTGATCAAGAAGGTAACAATTCTCACGTTATTTGTCATGTAGGGTAATGCAGTTGCTCTAGTAGCAAGTTAACACATTCTTGGACAAAGCAACAACAGGTGATACATAACCTATAAGCATGAATGGTTAATACTTTTCCATAATACAATCAGTCTGTGCTTTTTTTGGAGACCCAGCAAACGCATTGGTTTTAATGCATTACCGTGACGTTGACCCTCTGAGAAATATGAGCATTTAGAATAGCTGTCTTTAATATGTTCCTTGTTTGTCAACCTACATCAATCAGAAATGACGTGTCCTTTCTTCCTACAATGAGGACAAGTAGGAAGACATAAGGCTTTTAGAAGAATCCATGTCCAAGTCCTAATCGAACTG
Source organism: Sinohyriopsis cumingii (assembly GCA_028554795.2). Classification (NCBI taxonomy): domain Eukaryota; kingdom Metazoa; phylum Mollusca; class Bivalvia; order Unionida; family Unionidae; genus Sinohyriopsis; species Sinohyriopsis cumingii. Next base: position 4,881,929 of record JAPYKE020000055.1, read on the forward strand.
TAAAAGAAACCCACAACCTTGGGTCACTAAGAAATGTAAGGAAGCCATTAGACGACGAAGAAGCATTGAAACAATTTAACAATTATTAGACGCCCGAAACATTAAGTAAATACCGTATTCTTCATACCAAAGTTCGACGCACAATCAAATAAAGTATACGAGAATCATGGAAGATATACATTTATTTTGTAAACTCTCGTTTCTCTATTAAGAAAGTTTGGGATAATATCTGCAAAGTAAATGGAAAGAAAAAACACAATTCTCCCCGACATCTGAAGCTTAATAGTAACAATTTTAGTTCAAAACGTGACATACCAAGTATTGTTGCTGACAGTTTCTCTAAAAATCCCTCAACACCTAAGTATTCAAAAGCCTTCCAAAGATTACAAAAACAAAAAGAAAAGTCACGTTTAAAATTCACATCCAACGACTCGGAAAGTTATAACCATCTGTTCTTACTATCGAAGCTGATGGAGGCTGTATACAAGGTCCATGATACATCAGCTGGGCGTGACGAATAAATTACGAGTGTTTGAAACACCTTTCAGAATCATCTTTAACATCTCTTTTAAAAATCTTCAATGATGTATGGATTACTGGTAATGTACCTACGATTTGGGAAAGAAGCAACTTTAATACCAGTTCCCAATCCAAGTAAAAATAGCGCAGATCCTACCAACTATTGACCAATTGCACTGACAAGCTGTGTGTGCAAAACATTGGAAAGAATGATCAATTCTCGACTTGTATGGTACTTTGAAACTAACGATCTATTATCTTCTTTCCAAAGTTGCTTTCGTTATAGCTGTAGCATCAATGACCATCTGGTTAGACGCATTTATCAAGAAGGAATATTTATTAGCGATTTTCTTTGATGTAAAAAAGGCCTATGACATGATATGGAAGTATGGAATACTAAATTACCTGCACGATCTGGGTCTTAAAGGCTGTCTGTCCTCTTTCATATCAAACTTTCTCTCAGACAGAGAATGTAAGGTACGTATGGGATCTACCCTCTCAGATTTGCAAGAGCAAGAGATGGGTGTGCCCCAGGGCAGTATGCTATATGTGACGATCTTCAACATCAAAATTAATAGCATCAGCAAGTGTTTGGCTCCTGGTGTGGATTGCTCGTTATACGTTGATGGTTTTCTAATATGTTATCGATCAAATCACATGTATACAAGTGAAAAACAACTACAACAAAATACCACCAAGATTCAAAATTGGGCAAATACTAACGGTTTCAAATTATCGAAGTCAAAAACGGTATGCATGCATTTTTGACAGTTACGAAGAGAACCTGATCAACCAAAACTCACGGTGAACGAAAAACATCTTACATTTGTTGAGGCAACAACGTTTTTAGGTACTATTTTCGACAGAAAGCTAAATGCTTGAAATCACTAGATCTACTCAAAGTAGTAGCTCACACTGAATTGGGTGCTAATAGACAAGTCATCCTCAATTTGTATAGAACGTTTATTCGCTCCAAACTGGACTATGGTTGCGTTGTTTATGGTTCAGTCAGGAAGTCATATTTGAAGATGCTTTACCGAATTCATCATCAAGGAATAAGACTCGCTCTGAGAGCATTTAAGACACCCCCGTGTGAAAGTCTCCTCACTGAAGCGAACGAACCACCATTATCACATCGTAGAGAATTGCTTTCCGCACAATATGCTCTCAAATTAAAAATTAACCCTCCGAGCCCTGCCTTTGTGGCTGTGTTACAAGGCAAATACAAAACCTTGCATTAAAATAAACCAAACACCATACCTTCCTCTGACATTAGAATATCACCCAGCCTTGACAGTACAAAACCGATCCTTCTAAACGTCAGAAAACATCCATCACCGAATCACCTCTCTGGCTACTTAAAAAAGTAAAAGATCTTTTTACGCTTCACGATGTAAATAATCTGAGATAAACCCTTCCATATTCAACAACTCTTATCATGATCTCCTCATCGTATTAAAAATCTACAAAATAATTTATACCGACGGATCCAAAGATGAAGAAAAGACTGTTGCAGCCTTCGTTAGTGTAAAACACACAACACAAGTTCGCTTACCAAATTTCACATCAATTTATTTTACTGAAATCAGAGCAATGGATCCTGTTCTGCAATATATCGAAAACAAACGTATTTCATATAGCATCGTTTTTTCCGACTCCCTATCAGTACTTCAGTCATTACACAATAGAAAACTAGAGAACCCATTGTTGACCAATGTCCTCGTCAAAATACTAAACTGAGTACCTCCCACAATATTTTATAATGTTGGTTACCTGGCCATGTTGGTTTTAAAGGTAATGTAAAAGAAGATCGTGCTGTTAAAATGGCCCTAACACATGAACCATCTGATTTTAAATACCGCATACTCATTTTAAACCTAGCATCAGATATACTTTACGTCAGAAGTGGCAGGCATCATGGAACGAAGCAGTGAATAATAAACTTCACGGCATCACGCCAACCCTAATAGAATGGACTTCTTCGTATTGAAAAATCGGTAGGGAGGGGTTAGTCATTGCAATAATTCGAATTGGTCATACGCATATAACCCATACCCACATACAAAAATATTAAGACCCACCAGAGTTCGTTTCTTGCAATGAACCATTCACTGAAAAGCACATTATTATATAGTGTTTCGACCTGCATCTACGCACGATCAGTATTACAATGTACATGATATGAAGGAAGTTTTTGATACAATAAACATTACTTGCATTGTGAAATTCCTGAAAGAAGTAAACATTTATTCTAAGCTATACATTTTATGCCATCACCTAGAGCAGTTTGTAATGTATATACCGTCATTGTTTTCAATACCGTTTCATCTGACTCCATTAACGTATACAACTTCATCCCCATTGATCAGGTCACTCTATTTTCACCCTCACAGTCTTATCGTTTTGATTTCAACTATTTAGTTTTGATATCGCTGGTCGATATGAAACGTTTTATAATTTTAAATGATTATGCATATGAACTTTGTATGGCGCTAAATAGCCTAACAGTGATGCTGCGCCGTTAAAATACAATCAATTAATCAGTCAATCTTTGTCAATATTAAACATATTAGCCTAATGTAGTGATACTGTTTGTAAATTCCTTCAGTTATAATTTAAAGTGTTGCATCGAAAACAAATTGTTGTGTTTAGATAGCAGCACATTATTTTCATGAAATTTTGAGTGCAACATTCGGCATAAATTTGTATAGACCTAATTTTCATTAGCAAACCAGTGTGAATCAGTTTTCTTATAATAAAACATCGGACAAATTTTTACAGCTTTCCACAATCCAATGTAGTTTATTGTATTGTCGTATTGGCTGATTTTGGTGTTTCTAACGTTTAATGTCTTTCTCATCTCTTATATTAGCAGAATATTTTCATCGTGTGCGATCTGCTGTGGCCCATCCAATCAAAAGACAGACTATGTTGCATAACATATGTATGGTATGCTTGATTCAGTTGATATGATACACAATGTGTACATATGACAAGTATGCTTCTTTCTGGTAAGAAATACATGTCACCGTTATATAATATTGCCAATTCTTAAACGCACCATGTCCTCCCGTAGATTAATATTTCAATACAGTTTCTCTTGCGGTCTTCCATTTGTGTGCCACATGGTCTGCCATAATGTCTTCAACAAAATTAGGAAGAAGACCTTTAGCCAAAAAATTAGAAAAAATAATGGTTCCAACTTCTGAGTTTCCGATCGATGTTTTAGGTGTTCCACAGCAACTCCTTGCTCATAAGTTTTGCATGATATTGACTTCATAAATTTAAGTCATGCCGTGACTATTGACTTGTAATATAATTTTGCAACAATTTTACCAAACGTAAAAATTAAACTAAGCAGTTACACTGTTGTGACTTTATGTCTGTGTAAACGAAAAGGTGCTAGCAATAATCTATCCAATAATCCTATGACATTTAGGTCAAATGATCTATTATATTCACCAAATCGTATCTTGTCTGATTTTCTCCCATTAAATATTTATTTCAACTTGTCGCGGATGTCATTCCTCTAATTTGTCAATAAATAGTGTGCAAAGACGTCGATCACTATTAGAATAATTTCATAGCTATGTTCATACACATGATATGCTTGCATATAAACAGGTGATCTACACGAGTAACCTCTTATATATTAATCTTATCGCTATATACTTGTTAAATGTTAATGACTTTTGTTTTTTTATTCAGCCTTATTTCTATCAACATTGATTAATGTTTAAAAGCAAAAAGCACCACGTATCTACAAATTGTCTTGGCTGAATAATTGATATGTAGTTCATCACTCGTTTCGCGCAAAGTGCTTTCCATGCTGTGTTAGTTCCTTATCTTTGTTGCTTTTGTTCTTTGAGTTCAATCTACAACAGGTATAGTTATTGACCCACCTGTGTCATGATCTATACACATCAAGATAGACTCTAACTGGTAGATAATCTTTCTTATAAAGTACTTCTTCACAATACGCTTCATCAAATCAATCAATTTAAGAGCCATCTTTTTTATTGTATCATGTATATTCAATATTCATTCACGAGTTGAATAAATGAGTTTTATATGGCTGTTGCAATATTTTTTCCTAGTTTCATCTAAAATGTGTTTATATTTCTTTTTAACTAGAGTAGGAAATACAGCAGGTATACTCGTCGTCTGGTAGATGCAGTTATTATATGGAGTAAAAAGGTGTAGTCTATTAGTCAATTATCAGACAACTCAATTGCTCCTTTGTCTATACTAAACACGTAATCCTAATGTTGAATTACCTTTTGTAAATTCCATCAGCTATAATTTCAAATGTTAAATCGAACATAAAGTATCATGCTTAGAAAGTAGCAGATTATTTTCGTGACATTTTGAGTTCGAAATTTCGGATGAAATTGTATTGAGTTAATTTTTATTCTCAAGCCAGTGTGAATAAGCTTTTTATGATAAAACATCGGATATTTTACAGTTTGTAGTTATGTTGTAATGGTTGATTTTAGTATGCCTTACTTTTAATGCCATTCTCATTTCATTGGATTCAGATGTAGTTTATCGTTTTGTTGTAATGGTTGATTTTTGTATGCCTTTTAATGTCATTCTCAATTCATTAGATTAGCACAATATTTACGTCGCGTGTACTCTGCCTTGCACCATCCCATCAAGAGACCACCTATGTCTCATAATAGATGTATGTTATAATTGGTTTCATTGGTATAATATACAATTTGTGCACATGACATGTCTGTTTCCATCTGCTAAGAAATAATTAACCGTTATGTACTTTTGGTTTAGATATTGCCGAATCTTAAATACATCATATCGTCTTTCGTAAAATGTTATTTCAATATTCGTTTTGTGCGGTCTTCTAATCTATCTACCACATGGTCTGCCAAAATGTCTTTCACTAAATTAGGTAGATGACCTACAGCAACAAAAAACACAATAATATTTTGAGCTTCTGAGTTTCCGATCGATGTTTCAGGTGCATCAGAGCAACTCCTTGCTCGTACGCTTTCGTTGCGGTGGGCTTGTTAATGTTAATTGATCACAAGGTTATTGACTTGTAATAGGACTAATTATATATAATATCCGTAATCTTACACAATGTTTACCTAGACTTGAACGTTCCACTAAGTTTCTCTAATGCTAGCTTTCTGTCAGTGTATATGGAAAAGTATTGAAAAATGATCCATCCAACAATCCAATGACGTTTACGTCAAGTGTCTCATTTTATTCACCAAATTGTATCTCGTCTGATTTTCTCCAATTAAATAGTTATTTCAATGTGTCTTGGATGTTGTTCCTCTAATTTGTCCATAAAATAGTTTGCATAGAATAATTGTGTAGCTATGTTCATTCCCTTGATATGCTTGCATATAAACAATATCTGCGAAAAACTGGTGATGTACATGAGTAATACAAAACTTCTTATACGTTAATCTGATCGCTATATACTTATGAAATGTGAATAACTTCTGTCGTTTTATTCATCCCTATATCTAGCAATATTGTTTAATATTTATTTAAGTGACCGGGTTTTTGGAATCATAGTATATCATTATTGTGCATGGTTGTATGTTTGGCTTAAATATATTGTGTTGTCATTTACTGAAATTAATGACTACTAGCTTGTTTTCACTGATCCCATTGAGAGCTCTGCTTTTCTACAATTTGTATGCATTTTTAAATAATGCGTTTAGAAGCAAGTAGATGTGAAATTCGCAATCCGAGCTTACAAATTATAATAAATCTTCAAATATTTAAGTTCAATTACTGTTACGTATTGCTGTCCAAGACAGTTTGCAAGTAATGTGAGTTGTAAACTGGATGAAATTTACTGATGAAAGATTTTACTCCTAGAATTATCCAAGAGGAAAATGACTTATGATACATTAACAGAACAAGCATTAACACAACTTTCATATGATATTTGGATTTGTTATGAATCCTTTATCCAGTCAATACTACAATGCAGCTATATCCACGTATGTTCAATTTGCAATAGTGGTGCTGCTATTAACTTTCTACATGGAATAATGGAGTAGAGGAACTATTGAAATCTGAGCATAGCAAAGATCAAAGAAATTATTTGAAGTTCATAAAATAAGTAACAACGAGAATAGTGAAAGAAAGTTTTGAAATCTTTTGGATGTACACAAAAAAAAAAAACAGGTATCATACAGAGGAAATTATAGACGACCCAAAAGGATCACAGGAAACTTTTAAAATGTACATAAACGTACAAACCAAATAAAACGACAAGTAGTTCGGGACGTGAGTAATTAAAATAAACACATACCGCCAAAATTAATAAAACCGGAAACGGATATTTAGAACACGCTAACGAGCTATATTTTGTAAATAGTAATAACTACAACCATTCATAAATATATTTATTTCTAAAAATCTAAAACAATTACAAGTAGTTCGAACGAAGCAAAAGTTCGGAAAGTTACCAAAGAGAACCGTACGTTTAATAAGTCATAGGAACTGGATTTTGTGATTATCTTGTCAAATGATAAGCCGATGTGTCTGGTATGTCAGAATTGTATCTCTGTTCTGAGAAGGAAAAATCAACAAAGGCACTACACGTCCATGCACAAAGATTTCGACACATATTATCTAATTGATACGAAGGTAAGAGAAAACAATGTTGCTTCCTTAAAAAAGAATCTTAATAGCCAGCAGAGTGTTTTTCGTCGACTGTTGAGCTCAAGTGACTGTGCTACTGAGGCATCGATAGAGATAAGCTGGGTTTTAGCTACAAACCAGAGGCCATATTCAGATCGTGAAACTGTTAAACTATATTTCCAAAAAGTGCGGATTCTTTATTTGGTGAGTTTAAGAACAAAGATGAGATATCGAAACAGTTATCCAATCTTCAGCTGTCTCACCAGACGGTAGCAAAACGTGATGAAATTAAATCACGTGATATATTTGAGCAGTTGCGTTTTGATTTGAGGAATGCACCAGGTTTCTGTCTAGCATTGGATGTGTCACGTGATGTCACTGATACAGAACAACTAGTATTTTGGGTTAGATATGACATTGAACCTAAATATAAAGAAGAATTGCTAGCACTGGTTCCATTGCAAAATACAACAAGAGGTGAGGATATACACAAAGCACTGAAGAAGTGTTTATTAAGAAATGGCATGGATCTGGAAAAGCTCGTACAGGCTACCACGGATGGTGCCGGAGCATTGGTGGGACGGAGAGAAGGCCTGATCGGATTGCGGATAGCGGATGACGACTTTCCCGGTTTCTAAACTTATCTTTTATAATTCACAAGCAAGGCCTTTGTTTTAAACTAAAAGATGATGCGCTCCAAAATGTAATGGATACTGTTGTTACAATTGTAAACTTCATATGAACAAATCTTTTAAATAATCGGTAGTTTAAAATATTGTTAGAGGAATACGAAAGCAATTATGGTGATTTTGTTCTTCATACTGATGTGCGTTCCCCGAACAACGGGAAGGTATTACCAAGATTCTGGGATCTAATTGAAGAAATCAAAATCTTCTTCATGGTGAAATTCAAGGAACAGTTGTTACATTATCTGGAAACGCCAGTGTGTGTCATTGTTATGCTGGCGTTTCTTTCTGACATCACAGACCAACTGAATAAATTAAATTTTAAATTGCAAGGGCAACATTAAATACTGCCAACTCTGATGGACGTTATTGAATTTGAAACAAAGCTGGGTTTATGCATCAGTCAACTTGAATCAATATAATTTTATACACTTTCCTACACTTTCCAAGACAGCATGAAAATGTCCAGATCTAGTGAAAAGTTAGCAGTTCTACATATTAGAAAAGTTAAAATTGAATTTCTCTGCTCGTTTGAAAGACTTTCGCAGTCTGACTCCTCAGCTACTTTTTATTGAAAATCCATTCACATGTGATATTTTTATCGTAGCCACAAACATGCAGTCATTGGGAGGAGATGAATGTGCCGTGCAGCTTGAACGAATTTAAATGCAAAATAATATGGCTCTTCGTGACAAACAAAACGACACGCCATCAACTAAGTTCTGGATGACATATGTTTCTTCTCATGAATTTCGATACATATGGAAATGTAAAAATAATGACAGAGTTTGGAGGTACCTCCGTCTGTCAAGCTGGATGTTATGCAATGATCAATATGAAGTCAACAAATGAAGACTCTTTGACTGACTAACATTTAGAAAATCTAATGAGGGCAGTAGTTACTGAATATCAACCGCAAATAATAAAAATGACGAGTACAATTAAAAGCCAATTGTCTCACTAAATAAGTGCTTCAACTTTTGGTGCGCTAAACTATTGCAAAAGCATACCGACATTATTACTTAATACATTTTAATAAAGATAAACATTCGTGAATACTTGTTAAAGTAGCTGGTTTTAAGTTTCATATGTGGCTTTCTGCTTCAAGAGAAAATTTGCAGTGGCCATTGGTGTCAAAAAGGTTGGGTAGCACTGATCCGGAGTCAATTAACGACTACCAGCTAATGAGACAGAACTGCAAGTCGTTTATACAGCAAGTTAAAGAAGCATATACTTTAAGGGATTAAGTCCATGAATGAGTTGTCAGTGATCCATCTAAGATAGTGTGTTATATTGCAAGAAGAAAGGGAATGAAAATAAAAATAACCTGAGTGTTGTTAATGTAGTAAATTCATAAGGAATATCAATAAGTAGAGGCCTTGGCTTTTATGACAGGGAGAAAGCAAATATAAACAAAATATTCTTTAAAAAGGAGGCGTAATAAGAAAGTTACCTTGCAACACTTTGAAAAGGAACTACATCCACAAATTTATAATAGCTTTGTATATAATATATATTAAAGACAGATTTACTGCAAAAATGGTTACAACGGGATAATTGTTTTAAAATATGAAGTGAACATATTAAATGTTTAAACCAAAATGATACAACTTATATTGTAACAAGAGGTAATTAACGCGTAGGAACGGCAGGTGAGTTAACTTCTGTGCTGAATGCAGCTGGAATGCGGTTGACTACATTTGCTTACACATAAAGTGTTTGTACGCCTGAATTGCTTTTGCAACATTTATTGTTCAATGAGCTACCTAATTAAGCTTTTTACAGAGGATATACGCTACAAAATAAATGATCAGTACATGCCTGGAAGGCTAGGCCCCATTGTCCATAACTGATGACGCATATTCAAAACTTTAAAATTAAGAGAGGGCAAATTCTCTATATGATATTTACGCAAAATTATCAAATATATGTCCTCTGACCTATTGATGTCTGTGGTAAGTACATTCCTATTATTGACATTGAATTACACATACTGATTAAGCCACAGGCAACATAATTTGCTTTAGCAGTTCATGGTGATTTTAGTTGTTGATATTCACCAGGTTTAAACCGACGGCATGGACATACTTTTTCATATCAAAAAGCTACGAGAAAAACATCATTTTAAAATGGTGACCTGAAGATCTAAAATGAAGCTAACTGAACAGGACAATTTGATTGTTTTCAGAGATTGAAACTATGCATATTACTCTTTATATGTATCCCATCATCAAATACAATATAGTAGATGACTTTCCTACAGTACCCCATGTATCCAATTACCTGTCCTAGCGCCCCTATCAAAACAAATAAAGGACGGTAATGTTGGTTTACGAGATTACGGTTTAACGCAGAGAGATAGTAATATGTTCACAATGTGAAGGTTAATGCTACTCTGATATACCTTGTGAGGTGTATCCATGTACATATGACAATCTATGTTCCAACCCACTGGTTGACATGACTTTCTTGACTTCCTTTAAAAGTTCTGGCTGGGAGGGGTGGGCAAATATAATGAGAAAGGAAATAAAATGATTCAGCAATAAACATCCTCAAAAACATGGAACGGTGTGGTGGTTGGAATTAAATAAAAAGACATAAGTAGTTTAAAACATAATGCGTGATTTATAACTTTGTTTGCATTTAGTGCCACACTCGACAATTGATATTGACCTCACGGTGAATAAATCAGTAGCAGTGAAATACACGACAAAGGATGGGATATAAATAGTTCATATAGACATTTAGAACATCCATTTTGAAACATGAATGGTTGTGTCTGACTTTCTTACATGGCGGACAGCTTTAGGCTCAAGCCTGACTTAATTACTTTATGAGAAACATAGATAACGTGTTATTTGTAAACACGATCGTTGATACTGAACGTCTTGATCGTTATTATACCATGTTATACATACTCCATTTTGTGTCAACTTTACCTCCGGATACTTCACAGATCTGATAGAATATGTGCTTCGTAGTTCGAGCTTAGGCTACTCTATCCTGTCTTCCAAATTTGTTTAATGATATTATGTGTTGAATCCTGCATTATTTCCAAAAGAAAGACATGCTACTCTTGCAGAAAGATAACATAATTGATGAGATTGTGAGCCTATATCCTGTCAGGCACTCTCTCCGTAGTCGAGGCATATATAGCAAACTTGTACAATCTCGCACTAACGTTAAAGCATCCGTAAATGTTTTTAAGCAGTATTAATAGTTTATGTATATGATTGCACTTCCGAGATACAGTTACGCCTATCAGTTTAATCATGTCTAAAGATATGCGATGTCATTTTCCCTCATAGAGTTGTTGTCTATGAAGTGTTCGGCATTCAAACCTATCGCTAAACTCCCAGAGAGTACCGTGGATATCACATTTACGCCCGACCCTTTTTGGATAATTAGTCATGTTGATTAAGTTATGTTGATTACTTTATCTTCTTTTCAATAAGTTAACTTTTTTCTTTCAACTACAGTTACTTTAACTTTTGTCCTTTTGAGCGTAAACATGGTTAGCTTCTTCTCACCTTATATGTACGGGAACCATACAGTCTGCCCCAAAACTGGTATAAAGCTAAACATTTTATACAGAAGCTATGTTTTCTCTTTCAGATGCATGACATTGGCATATCAAGTGAGATACGGGGATCTATCTATATATTTACCTAACTATATTTATAGATACATGATCCTACCTGCCTACGGAACTATCTATCTATCTATATGTCTGTCTGTATGTCTGTCTGTCTGTCTATTTTACTGCATCTCTAGTCGTCATACAAGTCAATAGTATTCGTAGTATTTATCATTCAGTAATGCAGTATTCGATGAGCTACCACATTAGGCCTTTTTATACAGGATAGACGCTACAACGTAAATGTTAGTACATGCCTGGAAGGCTAGGCCCCACTGTCCATAATTGATTACGCATATTCAGAACATTATAATTAAGAGAGGGCAAATTCTCTATATGATATTTTTGCAAAATTATCAAATATATGTCCTATGACCTTTTGATGTCTGTGGTAGGCAAATTCGTATTATTGACATTGATTTACATATACTGATTAAGCCACAAGCAATATAATTTGCTTTAGCAGTTCATGGTGATTTAATTGGTCGATTTTTACCAGGTTTAAAACAGACGGCATGGACATACTTTTTCATTTCAAAAGCTAAGAGAAAAGCATACTTTTAAAATGGACACCTGAATATATACAATGAACCTAAATGAATAAGTATTGAAAACTGATCCTTCCAACAATCCAATGACGTTTACGACAAGTGTCTCATTTTATTCACCAAATTGTATCTCGTCTGAATTTCTCCTATTCAATATTTATTTCAATGTGTCTTGGATGTCGTTCCTCTAATTTGTCCATAAATAGTTTGCAAAGAATAATTGTATAGCTATGTTCATTCCCTTGATATGCTTGCGTATACACAATATCTGCGAAGAACTGGTGATGTACATGAGTAATATAAAACCTGGTATACCTTAATCTGATCGCTATATACCTGTGAAATGTGAATAACTTTGTCATTTTAATAATCCTGATTTCTAGCAATATTGATTAATAGTTTTAGAAGTGACCGGGCTTTTGGAATCATAGTATATAATCATTGTGTATGGTTCTATATTTGGCTTAAATATATTGTGTTGTCATTTACTGAGATAAATGACTACTAGCATTTTTCACTGATCCCATTGAGAACTCTGCTTTTCTACAATTTTTTTTATTTCGCCATATATAATCTGCATTTTTAAATAATGCGTTTAGAAGCCAGTAGAGGTGAAATTCGCCACCCGAGCTTAGAAATTATAATAAATCATCAATTATTTAAGTTAAATTACTGTTAAATATTGCTGTCTAAGACAGTTTGCAAGTAATGTAAGTTTTGAATTGGATGAAATTTACTGGTGAAAGATTTTACTCCTAGAATTATCCAAGAGGAAAATTACTTATGATACATTAACAGAACCAGCATTAACACAACTTTCATAAGATATTTTGATTTGTTATGAATCCTTTATTCAGTGCGTATTAAATATGCAGCTATATCCACGTATGTTCAATTTGCAATATTGGTGCTGCTGGCAACTTTCTACATGGAATAATGGAGTAGAGGACATATTGAAATCTGAGCATAGCAATAATCAAAGAAATTCTTTGATGTTCATTAAACAAGTAACAGCGAGAATAGTGGAAGAGAGTTTAGAAATCGTTTGGATGTACACAACAAAGAAAATAGCAGGTATCATACAGAGGAAAATATAGATGACGCTACAGGATCACATTAACCTTTTAAAATGTACATAAACGTACCATCCAGAACAGCGCTGTCCAACCTGCGTCCCGCAGACTGATTTTAAATGGCCCGCCGGAGCTCAGGCAATGTTTTGTGCATTTACGTTTTAAAAAAATATACTGCCTACTTTCATAGTATATCTACTTAACCAGGTAATCATGTGAGCTGGGATCAACAAAATCAGACAAAGCGTATTACAATGAACTCCATGTATCGAATGATAATGACAAATAACTAGTAAGTTAGTACAATAATTCATCCTGTCATGCAGAGGAAGTAATTAAAATGAACACATCACGTCAAAATTAATAAAACCGGAAACGGATGTCTAGAACACGCTAGAGCGTCCTTTTTGAAAAGAATAGTGACTAAAACCATTCATAACTATATTTATTTCTAAAAATCTAACAAAAGAACAAGTAGTTTGAGACGTGAGTGATTAAAATAAATACATACCGCCAAAAATAATAAAATCCGAAACGGATCTAGAACACTCTTACGTGCCACTTTTTGTAAAACAATTAAAACTTCAACCATTCATCAATACATTTATTTCTAAAAATCTAAAAAAATTACAAGTAGTTCGAACGAAGCAAAAATTCGGAAAGTTACGGAAGAGAACCGTTCGTTTAATAAGTCATAGGAAATGGATTTTGTGTGTATATTGTCAAATGATAAGACGGTGTGCCTGATATGTCGACATTATATCTATGTTTTGAGAAGGAAAACAATCTACATAGGCACTACACGTCCATGCACAAAGATTGCGACAAATATTATCCAATTGATACGAAGGTAAGAGAAGACAATGCTGCTTCCCTAAAAAAGAATCTTAATGGCCAGCATAGTGTCTGTCGTCGACGGGTGAGCTCAAGTGACTGTGCTATTGAGGCATCTATCGAGATAAGCTGGGTTTTAGCTTAAAAGCAGAGACCATTTTCAGATGGTGAAACTGTTAAACTATGTTTCCAAGAAAGTGCGGATTCTTTATTTGCTGAGTTTAAGAACAAAGATGAGATCAAGAAACACATATCAAATCTTCAGTTGTCTCACCAGGCGGTAGCAAGAAGTGATGAAAGTAAATCGCGAGATATATTTAAGCAGTTGCTTTTTGATTTGAGGAATGCAACCGATTTCAGTCTAGCATTGAATGTGTCATGTGATGTCAGTTACACCGAACAACTAATAATTTGGGTTAGATATACCATTGAAACTAAATTTAAAGAAGAATTGCTGGCACTGGTTCCATTGCAAAATACAACAATACAACAAGAGACGAGGAGTGTTTATTAAGAAATGGCATTCATATGATAAAGCTGGAATAGGTTACTACGGATGGTACTGGAGCAATGGTGGGACGGATAGTAGGCCTGATCAGATAGCTGATGGCAGATGATGTTACAATTGTAAACTTTAAACGAACAAATCCATTAAATCACCGGCAGCTTAAAACATTGTTAGAGGAGTACGAAATCAATTATTGTGATTTTGCTATTCATACTGATTTTTGTTCCCTGAGCAAATGGAAGGTATCATCGGTATTATGAGATCTAATTGAAGAAATCAAAATCTTCTTCATCGTGAAATTCAAGGAAGAATTGTTAAATTATCTGGAAACGCCAGTGTGAGTCATTGCTATCCTAGAATTTCTTACTGACATCACAAATCACCTGAATAAATTAAATTTGAAATTGCAAGGGCAGCATTAAATACCGCCAATTCTGATGAACATTATTGTTTTTGAAACAAAGCTGGACTTATTTATCAGTCAATTGAATCAATAACATTTTATACAGTTTCGTACACTTTCCAAGAGAGCAAGAGAATTTCCAGATCTAGTCAAAATTGAGCAGTTCTGCATATCATTAGAAAAGTTAAAATTGGATTTATTTGCTCGTTTCAAAGATTTTCGCAGTCTGACTCCTCTGCTACATTTTGCTGAAAATCCATTCACATGTGATATTTATATGGTAGCCATAAAGAAGCAGTCATTGGAAGGAGATGAAGGTGTAGTACAGCTTGAAATAATTGAAATGCAACATAATATGGCTTTTCGTGACATACAAAAGGATGCACCGTCAGCTGAGTTATGGATGACATATGTTTCATCTGATGAATTTCCATACATATCGAAATGTTGTATAACAAAAAATATTGACAATATTTGGAAGTACCTCCGTCTGTGAAGCTGGATTTTCTGCAATAACCAATATCAAGTCATAAAAAGCCTCTTTGACTGTCTAACATTTAGAAAATCTAATGAGGACACCAGTTACTGAATATCAACCGCAAATAAATGTAATTACAAGTACAATTCAAAGCCAAATGTCTCACTAAATAAGTGTTTCAACTTTTGTTGCTATACGTTTGTGTGCTAAACTATTGCAAAGCATATCGACATTATTACTTAACACATTTTAATAAACATCAACAGTTTAACAAACATTTGTGAATAATTTTTTATGTCGTTGGTGTTAAGTTTTCGTCTGTGGCTGTCTGCTTCCAGAAAACATTTGCATTGGCCCATGGTGTCAAAAAAGCTGGACAGCACTGATCCAGAGTCAATTAACAAATACGAGCTAATGAAAAAGAACTGCAAGAAGTTTATACAGCAAGTTAAAGAAGCATACACTTTAAGGGATTCAGTCCATGAATGAGTTGTCAGTGATCCATATAAGACAATGTGTTATATTGCAAGAAGAAAGGGAATGAAAAAAATAACTTGAGTGTTGTTAATGCAGTAAATTCAAAATTAATTTTAATAAGCAGAGGTCTTGGGTTTTATGACAGTGAGAAAGCAAATACAAATAAAATATTCTTCAAAAAGGAGGGGTAATATGAATGTTACATTGCAACAATTTTAAAAGGAACTACATCCCAAAATAATACTAGTTTTGTATATAATATATATTAAAGATAGATTTACTGAAAACATGGTTACAATGCAATAATTGTTTTATAATATGAAATGAATAATATGAAATGAAAATGTTAAATGTTTAAACCAAAATCATAAAACTTATATTGTAACAAGAGGTAATTCACGAGTAGGAACGTGAGGTGAGTTTACTTCCTGTGCTGAATGCAGTTGGAATGCGGTTGACTACATTTGCTTGCACATAAAGGGTATGTACGCCTAAATTGCTTTTGAAACATTTATTATTCGATGAGCTACCACATTAGGCCTTTTTATGCAGGATAGACGCTACAACATAAATGTTAGTTCATGCCTGGAAGGCTAGGCCCCACTGTCCATAATTGATGACGCATATTCAAAACTTTATAATTAAGAGAGGGCAAAATCTCTATATGACATTTTTGCAAAATTATCAAATATATGTCCTATGACCTATTGATGTCTGTGGTAGGCAAATTCTTATTATTGACATTGAATTACATATACTGATTAAGCCACAAGCAATACAGTTTGCTTTATCAGTTCATGGTGATTTAATTGGTCGATTTTCACCAGGTCTAAAACAGACGGCATGGACATACTTTTTCATTTCAAAAGCTAAGAGAAAAGCATCATTTTAAAATGGACACCTGAATATATACAATGAACCTAAATGAATAGGACAATTTGATTGGTTTCAGAGATTGAAAAGATGCATATTACACAATCTATGTATCCCATCATCAAAGACAATATAGTAGTTGACTTTCCTACAGCACCCCATGTATCCAATTACCTGTTATAGCGCCCCAATCAAAACAAATAAAACACGGTAATGTTGGTTTCCAAGATTACGGTTTAACGCAGATATATATTAATATGTTCACAATGTGAAGGTTACTGCTACTCTGATATACCTTGTGGTGTGTAGCCATGTACACATGACAATCTATGTTACAACCCACTGGTTGACATGACTGTATTTAACTTCCTTTGAAAGCTCTGGATAGGATGGGTGGACAAGTATAATGAGATAGGTAATAAAACTAGTCAAACATAAACATCCTTAAAACATGGAACGGTGTGGTGGTGGGAATTACATAAAAACACGTAGTAGTTTAGAACATAATGCGTGATTTATAACTTTGTTTGCATTTAGTTTCACACTGGACAAGCGATATTCGACTAACGGTGAGTAAATCAGTAGCAGTGAAATACACGACAAGGCATATAGTTCATATAGACATTTAGATCATCCATTTCGAATCATAAATTGTTATTTCTGGCTTTCTTACATGGCGGACAGCTTATCGGTCAAGCCTGGTTTACCTACTGTATGAGAAACATATATGGCATGTTGCTTGTAATCAAGGTCGTGGATACTGAGCGTCTTGATCGTTAATATACCTTTTCAAACATAACCAATTTTGTGTCAGCTTTACCTCTGGATACTTTACAGATCCGATGGAATAAATGCTTAGTAGATCGAGCTTGGACTACTCAAACCTGGCTTCCAAATTTGTTTGATATAAGTATGTGTTGAATCCTGCATTCTGTACAAAAGGAAAGACATACTACTCTTGTTGCAAGATAGCATATTCGATGAGATTGCGAGTCTATATCCTGTCAGGCACTCTCTCCTTAGTCGAGGCATATAAAGCAAAGTTTTATAATCGTTAAAGCATCCGGAAATGTTTTTCTGCTGTATTTATGGTTTATGTACAGGATTGCACTTCCTAGATACCGTTACGCCTATCAGTTGAATCATGTTTAGTCATATACGGTGTCATTGTCCCTCATAGAGTTCTTGTCTGTGAAGTGCTCGACTTTCAAAACTATCGCTAAACTTCCACAGA
The DNA here is from genome assembly GCA_028554795.2 of Sinohyriopsis cumingii. Taxonomy (NCBI): domain Eukaryota; kingdom Metazoa; phylum Mollusca; class Bivalvia; order Unionida; family Unionidae; genus Sinohyriopsis; species Sinohyriopsis cumingii. The sequence continues at coordinate 4,899,826 of JAPYKE020000055.1, forward strand.
GTACCGTGAATATCACATTGTCGTCCGAACCTTTCTGGAGACTTAGTTATGTTGATTAAGTTATGATGAGTACTGTATCATCCTTTCAACAGGTTAACTTTTTTCTTTCAGTTACAGTTACTTTAACGTTTGTCCTTTTGAGCGTAAACATGGTTAGCTTCTTCTCACCTCGTATGTACGGGAATGACACAGTCTGCCCCAAAACTGGTATAAAGCTAATCATTTTATACAGAAGCTATGTTTTCTCTTTCAGATGCATGACATTGGCATACAAAGTAAGATACGGGGATCTATCTATATATTTACCTAACTATATTTATAGATACTGATCCTACCTATCGACCTATCTATCTATCTATCTATCTATCAATATATTTATCTATCTATCTATATATCTACTTACGTATCTATCTATCCATTCATCTATCTATCTATCTATCTATGTATCTATATATATATATATATATATATATATATATATATATATATATATATATATATATATATATATATATATCTGTCTCTCTGTCTAATTGACTGCATCTCTATTCGTCAGGCAAGTCAACAGTATTCGTAGTATTTAGCATTCATTATTTCAGTAATTTAGGTAAATGGTCCGTAGCGCAGTAATGCATAGATCATGAGTCAAATTTGCAATGCAATACATATATTGCATCATAAATGTCAGAAGTATAATGACTTATATACCTAAAAAATGTGGCACATAAACGCATCCGTGAATGAGAAACGAATGAAATATGTAAATGCATAGATCTGACAGCTTTGTTTACGATTAAAGGCTCTTAATAAACATTACGAGCTATTACATGACAATTTAATTTGAGGAACGCCCCTTACAGATGAGAGGTTACTGATGTAAACAACCCAAGCTGGCATGGTCGGGAAAAGAAATAGCAAACGTTAAATTACGAGTCTGACGCTCCGCCTGGTGAGTAAATGCTCCAGTGTGTTTTCTCTTTCGAAATTGTATCTCCTATTGTTCATCTATTTATTTATGTACATGATCGTTATTGCAATTATCTGAGAGAACGAGCTAAACGGAATCAACACCTGTAATTATAGGTCAATAAGTGAAACAATTTAATTGCTTAAGCTGGTAATAATTAAGTAATTGTTATGCTTGTCTAGTCACATGTTATATATTTGCTCACAACAACTTATTTCGTATTTAATTAAAATTAATTAGGAACATTAAGGCTATATAAAACTTTTTTTAGTCAGTTAGATTGATACCTTATTATATTATTTTTCTAAATAATGATAATGTTTAAGTAATAGTTTACCTAGAAATTGGTAAGAAGTATTTTTTTATTTTGTTGAATAATTACTAATGTTAACGTTTTCTTGTCTTCTACTACATTTATATTTACCTTGACATTACTTGAAATGACTAGCAAATGCTCGTTTTGCTGGACAATTGTGCTGCTATACTATACCCACATACTAATCTACGAGAGGGTTATACAATGGTGGACAAAATTAAATGAACAGCCATAAATGCCGCATTAACCTTGTTTCCGAACGTGTATATCAACCATAGTTGTTTTGTATAAGACTCGTTGTATGTTTCTATGTTACCAGTATTGCTAGCATCTAAACCTGCCAGTTGGCTTTGTACTCACACAGCCTGTATATCGATATTGATATAGAATACTGTATTTATAATTAACTTGGCAAACATGATAATGTATAATGTTTAATGTATTTCTGCATGATGGTCCTAGCAATATCATTTCATTTGATATTGCTAATTATCATAACACATCGAACCTCAATCAAGCACGGTAAAGTAAAATCTTACCCTCTAAATACAAACGAAACATGCATGATTTTAAGTAATTATAAAAGAGAAATAATGGATAAATAAATATAGATATATTTGGAGTGAATACCATATAATTGAACAACAGTGAGCAGTGTCCTTACCACTATCTAGAAATACACATCTGTATCAGTACAATAACAACATGAATTTATGAAAAATCCCAACGTTAACATCAGACCGCCATTTGTACAAAAGTTACCTACAAGCTTTTAATACCGATATATTATCTGAGAAAGAATCAAGACAAAACATGACAGTAATGGATACAGCATTTTGTACCCAGACCGCTCTGGTGACTAGGTGGTTAGAGTGTCCGTCCTGGACAAGGGATGATGCGGGTTCGGATCCCGGCCGAGTAAAGACTTATGCAAATGGTACTGGTATGTACCACGCTTCGCGCTCAGCTTTACGCTTTGAGTGTCAAAGTTTGTCGACCTGGTGTCAGATTAATGTGATCGGGTGGGAACATATATGCCGCATGGTGCCCCAGTGCTATACATTACCATACATTGCCACATTGCAAACTTCGTAGCGTTATTATTGAAAAAGCGTTAAAGCTATTTCGAAAATCCTAAACACACACACACACACACAACCAAAACACATTCTTACAAGTACATAAAACATCTACAGAAAATATTACAGTAATTGCTAAATCCATTAAACACATACATGAACATTCTAGAGAAAACTTGACAGTAATATAGAAAGCCTTTTCAATACATACATGAATATTGTAGAGGAACCATGACAGTAATGGATAAAGCCTTTTCGATACTACATGAACATTCTAGAGGAACCATGATATTAATGGATAGAGCCCTATTTGAACACATACACGGACATTCTAGATGAACCATGACATTAATGAACATAGCCTTTTCAACACATACATGAACATTCTAGTAGAACCATGACAGTAATGGATAAAGCCTTTTCGATACTACATGAACATTCTAGAGGAACCATGATATTAATGGATAGAGCCCTATTTGAACACATACATGGACATTCTAGATGAACCATGACATTAATGAACATAGCCTTTTCAACACATACATGAACATTCTAGAGGAACTATGACAGTAATAGATAAAGCCTTTTCAACACATACATTAGCATTCATGAGGAACCATGACAGCAATGGATAAAACCTGTCTAAACATAAATGGACATTCTAGAGGAACAATGACAATAATCGAAATAGCCTTTTCAACACACACATAAACATTCTAGAGGAACCATGACAGCAATGGATACATCCTTTTCAACACACACATATGAACATTCTAGAGGAACCATGGAAGTAATGGATAAAGGCTTTTTTAACACATACATGAACATTCTAGAGGAACCATGACAGCAATGGATAAAGCCTTTCCGACACATACATGCACATTCTTGAAGAGCCATGACATTAATGGACAAAGCCTTTTCAACACATACATGAACATTCTAGAGGAACCATAACTGTAATGGATAAAGAAGTTATCAAAACTTATATGACCGTTCTAGAGAAAACATGTCAGTGATGGATAAAGAATATTTAACACCAACATGAACAATCTAGATAAACAACGACGAATTTCCAGACGTCTATGAGGAATAAAGATAAACCACAGCAGTGGAAGATATAACCTTTCCGTGGCATTAATGAGGAGCGTACGATATCCGAAAACTATGAAGATACTTCAGATGTTATCGATTGCAAACTTCACCCATTCATGTTCAAAACGGACTACAATGAAACTAAGATTATACAGAATAAGCACAAACAGAAAACCGTCATGAAAATAATGGAAACATAAACTAGATCGGGCTGCATAAAACGATTTGAGTTTGTTTGCGAGACATTTTAGCAAAACATACTTTAAACAAAGTTGAGAAGGAATTCACAAAATTGCACTCAGTTACAGCAAGTAAAAAAATATTAACATTTAAACACAACTAAATACCCACTGCTATCATCATTACAGTTATTGACCTAATTGTATCTAACTTTTGTTTTATTATTAATTTGGTAAAATATGCTGTTCAAAAAAAGATATGGAAGAATGAAAATTATGAATTCAATACGACGCAATGACTTTCGTTTCATTTTTATCTCTTTTTAAAACTGTTTGGTTCTATTTTCTTTTAATAAATCTTACATTTTCAAATTGAACCTGAGTAATAATGTCAAACCAGCCGTTGTATAAGCTGTATTATACACAGATTTACTACCTTGTTCAATCTCATATTGCCTGTGGCATCTTTTTGCATTACTTAGGGTTAAAGTTCCCAAAGACAGGGACGTTAACGTCGTGTTACCTTCAAAAGCAAATCAACAAGCTGTGAATAATATTCAGGATATATAGCTAATATGCCTATGGGGAAGCTAAATTAAAAGTAAACCGACTGTTTCTGAATTTGGAGACCGGACTATTAACATTTAGGGGGAAATAAGCATTTTAATTTATTTCTCATTTAGCATGGAGAACAGGCAACAACTTGAACGTTACTTTTGCCAGTGGTAAATGACCCAAAATGTTGAATGCATTTTCTGCTATCGTTTCCTATCTGCAATAGTCGACTAAGTATTCCTTTATATGTAGCAAATTTATACATGTTTTATGATAATCTGCATGTATAATCTGAGTCAAAGTTAAGATTGCCGCATCGTGATGCTCAAAAACCCGCTGAGATTACCTAAATAGACTTGAAACAACGTTAATGACCTATGATCCTAAATAATAAATAAAGTAGTCGAGGCCTGAACAGATAAGAGTAAGAATAGTGGTAAAATAAAATATAAATTCCAATAATATTTTGTGCAATACACGTTCATGTCAAAGACAAAATACTAAAAGAATTATATAATATATAATGTATAATTAATTACTCAGATCAGACTGTTACTTTCAAGTCTAGTATTACTTACCCATTTCTTGATGTCTTCGTCCTACAAAGAATATATGAAGCTTGACATTAGAAACGGTGACATAACATTGTTTTATGTTTTATTTCGTTTCAAAAGATATATCCGCCTACGCATATTTGACAATATAAATTGTAATACGTGCTGTTTTTTCAATCTAGTTATTTTCCGTTATTATAGTTTAAGTTTTCCGTCTTTTTCAACGGCATATCACATAATTCACCCTGTGCTATGTATTTATTCATCCACCCTGGAGAGTGCCCACTGTAAAGCCATGAAATATTAGCACCATAGCAAAAACATGCAACGTTGCCAAACGTTTTGATATTGACCATTTCTCTAAAATTTTTGTATTTAAAAGTACGAATTTTAACCATGCAAAATAGTATGTATTAACTAAAGAATAGTTATATAGTCTCCGTGTTACCAATATATTAGCAATACTATGCTATCATCACATGCTGTTAATACCACCATAATCTCTCTCGTAAAGAAAGAATGCACAAGAATATATATATATATATATATATATATATATATATATATATATATATATATATATATATATATATATATATATATAATCAATTTATCAATGCACAAGAATATATATAAATCAATTTATGAACGTAAATAACTATGGTTGTATGATATCCCACCATGGCCCCACATAGACCTCTGCTGCATCATGCTTTAGATTTGTAGACTATATACATGTATAGTCATACATTAATGAATCTCGACAAATAAGATTGCTTGACAACGTTTTACGATATATAGCTATACGACTAGGAATGTATTCAACCTTGCACGTATGTATGTATCATGGAGTTTCTGAGTATACGAGACAATTCTTAAAGATGATATATGAAATAGATAATGGCCTAACGAACTAACTGAATGTACAAGAAAGTTTAAGTTTATATAGCGGACACATATATATGAAAGTCGGTAGGTCTACAAATCATGTAAATCTATATTATATTGGCGAACGTGGATGACGTAGTCAACTACCATGGAAAAAATCTATGGCGTATAGGAATGAAGATTACCAACTCTTGTGATGGAAGGGAAAGTTTATAACTGGCGTGACTAGGTAGATGGAGGTTTTCCGCTATATTGGATACTATAAGGAGCTGTTGATTCAACACTATATGGAATGAGAGGACAAGGGTATAATTTAGCTGTGTTGTTTTGTAAATCTTATTTTGCGTATATGTACAAAAGCCATTTCTTATTCTTGGCATATTTCCATATTTGTATTTGCTTATTAAGGAACATATGTAGCTGAAATGTATTCAAACATTTTTTCTTAACTTAGTTTGTGGTCTAAATATAAATTTTAGATAATGTAATGGTGAAAGGTAATTTAAATCCTTAGTTGGAAAAGATTGAGAGGGAGCGTTGTTAAATTTTTAATTACTGTACTTGTTGATCTTGCTGGTCTCGTGTTTGTCAGTTTCAGCTATCGAATATTCACCATAAGTAAGTAATGTAAACAATGAGTAAAGGTCCTCCAGAACTGTTGAACTTGTATGTTGATTGTGTTATTGATTACCTTTATAGCAGCAGACAAATGATACTGAATCTGTATTGTCTTATTAAAACCCTTGATGTATTTCAGATCTACACTCCGCCATACTCGTGAATTTAACTATTTACTGAAAATTTAGCAGTGACCCTATGTAAAACAGTAAAAAAAGTACCACTTTCATCTTTGCAATGTATATGAATAATTAAACACTCTTTCTGATTGTTAGTCCAGCTCACTGGAAAACCGCATTTCCTCCCAAACCTTTATATATGCAATTAAAATTAGTTTACATATAATACACATGTGATAAACGTTTGTTAATGTGACATGGTTGCTGAGAATGTAACTGAGTCTCTGATAATGGATACAACGTTCACATATAAAATATTACTGTTATCCGTTAAGCTTATTTCATCCTTTGACCAAATCCCAATCGTACAGACATAGCACAAAAACACGTCCTGAATGTATTGGTGTTGGCGTTTTGACCTCTAAGTGAAATACAGCGTGCTGGTGTCGATGAAGTATAGATTATTTGTTGATGTGGCACAAGACTCAGTATATATATTCATCACCTCTGAATGCGATATTGTAAATGGAGTGGAACAGTGTTGTTTAAAGTACTTAAGAGTGCGTGTATCTGATGTTAATCTGATGATATCAGACTTCAAGCCATGAAAAAACATGCAAGTGTTATAGTATTTAACTTTGTATTTATTTACGTATCATGGAGTTTCAGAATATAAGAGATAATTCTTAAGGATGTCAGATGAAATGTATAATGACGTAATGTACTGAATGTTCCAGTATGTACAATATTATATATCGGAAACCTGTAGGCGAAATGCGGTAGGTCTACAAATCATGTGAATCTATACTGTATTGTCTAACGTGGATGACGTAGTCCACTAACATGGAAATAAAAAACCTAGAACATATAGGAATGAAGATTACTAACTATATTGATGAAAGAGAAGGTTTATAACTGGCGTGGCTAGAAAGATGAAGGTTTTCCGCTACAGTGGATAAAGTAAGCAGATGCTGATTCAACACTCTATAAAATGAGAGAACAGCTGATATATCTCAAATCAGATGCAGGATGCTTTCAACTTATGTTCCGTAAGTTTCTGGACTAAATACAGTTTTTGAATTTAAATCTTATTTTGTATACACATGAAAATCCATCTCTTGTTCTTGACATATTTCCGTATTCGTTTGTGTATTAATGTACATCAGTAGAGGAAATGTAGTCAAAAAGTATTGTCTTAACTTTGTTCGTAAACGTGTTGTCCAAATATAAATTAAAGCCAAATTAATTGAGAAAATTAATATCAATCCCTAGTTGGACAAGAGTGAGTGGGAGCGTTTGTAGATGTGTATTGCTTGTGCTTCTTGCTGGTTTCGTGTTTGTGAGCTTCAGCTGGAGAATATTCACAGTAAACACGTAATGCATACAATGGGTAATCGTCTTCCGAAACCAAATTGGACTGTATGTTGACTGTGCTATTCTGTGTTATTGCTTAGCATTATAGTAGTAGACCAAAGAAACAATCTAGTCTTATTTTCTTATCAAATAACTTGACACAATAAAAGGTATTTCAAAACTACACTAAAACCTGCACAATAACTTAACAATTAACTGGGAAATTGTCAGTACCCTGTTAGAAAGTAATACAAACAGTAATTTTATCTTTGCGATATATGGGGATAATTAAACACTCTTTACAATCTTTCGTCCGTCTCTCTGACAAACCAAATTTCCTCCCAAACCTTTATATGCGTAATCAATAATAATTTTGCATAGCATACACATGTGATAACCATTTGTTAATGGGGCATGTTTTTTAGGATGTAGCTAAGTCTCTGATAAAGGATATGAAGTTCAGATATTAAATAGTACTGTTACTCTGTTTTCTTATAACTTCCTTTGACCAAATCCTAATCATACAGACATAACACAAGGACACGTCCTGAATGTATTTGTCTTTGCGTTTAGACCTCTACGTAAAACACAGCGCGATGGAGTCGAGGAAGTATATATATATATATATATATATATATATATATATATATATATATATATATATATATATATATATATATATATAATTACAAATATATTAACCCTTGTATAAGTTTTCCATTTCATTTTCTTTACAAACTAACATTTTTGAAGAATTATCATCATCAAACAAATATTAAAAGATCAGTGCCATGCTACTTAACTCTAACTAAAGTTTTTCATGATTGCACGTATTGAGATATTTCGTTTTGTCAATCCGGTAGCTGACACTATACCGTTGTATGTTTTCACTTTTCTGTTGTATTTCATGATTTTCTATTATCCTGATTAATCTGATGTAATCTATGTTGAAGAGTAAATAAAGCCAGTCATACATACATACATACATGCATACATACATACATACATACATATTTACAGACATACATACCTAACATTCATACATACAAACATACATACATACATTCATACACATACATACATACATACATACATGCATATATACATATATACATACATTCATACATGGATATTTGTAAGCATATGTTGAATTTCTCTGTATTGTAAGTAAATAAAATACATGTTGATTTTACTAAAATTGTTAGTTTCAATTTCTTTCTATTATATAATGTAAATCTAGATACATACATGTGTTTGCGCAAACCATGAATGGATTAACGTTTGTGTGAGTTATAGCTATCATTCAATCTAATGCCATGCAAGTAGTGAATCAAGTCGCATTGAGGTTTAGCTACAACATGGATAGATGGCGGATCGAGAGAGTAGGCAATGTTGTATCGTGCCGGGGCTCCGTTGTCTTGTTCCTTAAATTGCTCGAGGTTACCATGAAACTGATCCAACAACGGTTTGCCTAGTTCCCGGCTAGTCATGGATCTGTGGCGGTCGCTTGGAAACCGACCGTGAAACGTAATGCCCTTCACACGAAATATTCAAACTGTGGTATAAACGCCAGGTGACTTGTGTATATGGAGATGTCTCGTACACGTAACATGCAATCTACATCTGCTAATTGACCACTGTCGAAACTTCCGGTCGTTCGTCATAAAGTTGGCTTTTACGATGACACATTGATAATGTAAAGAGTTACAATGTCATGGAACGAAACAATAATTGTCATTCCCAACATCAAAGAAAGCTACAAGATGATCTCATTGGAGTGTCTTGACAAAATCGTTTGAAAGATGGAGTCAATCGTAATTTCCCATGTTGACACTCGTTTTGCTATCTCTAATCCATGCCTCTGTGCTGCATATACAATTTTCAGCTTGCTCACTTGCAAACAATTATTTATATAAATACATGAACGAATGGAAACAAGGTTTGTGAAACAAAATAGATAGGCACAGATTGACATATTCCTTTCATCGCTTTCATGTGAAGTCATTTCCGCCGAAAGCTTTGAGCAAGCGAACACTATTTGGTCCATGTTTGGTCGTCCGATTCTGGCTAACTACCACGACTTGCATATGCGCACAAATGTGTTGCTGTTCGTGAAGGTCCTTGCGACGTTTCGTGATAGTGTCATGCTACTGTCGTTGTGTTTGTACAATTTCGAACCCACGCATTACTTCTCGTTGCCTGGAATGGTATAGAATGCGTTATTGTCATATATCAAGGTCGAACTGGAGATATACACGGACATTAAGTGGAATATGTCTGTCGAGCGTAAAATATATTGTGGGATTTTAATGGCTAGCTATATTCATTCTTTCGCGAGAAGCCTTCTCGTGGCCTGATATAACCGCGCAGACCTAAACAGTTACAGCATGTACCTGGACATACATGGCATGTAGGGATAGGCGATAAGTATGAGTTTGCATGGAAACTTGCTTTCCGTAAACATTCAGGAGTAGGACAGCTACAGTTACGTAACCTACTTCTTCCAGTCAACTTCGAATATCTGACAAAGATTACATGTTGGCACATAACCTATGTCAGTGCAACACGAATGGTTGTCCCTGCGTCAATTATTCTTTATGTAATTTTATCAAATGCCCCAAGCCTGTTTCTAATATGTGCCGGAAACTCAAATATATCGTTTATGTACGAAACATGCAAGTGAATTATACGGCTCGCACTGCATTCGCAGTGAGTTCTTAGGGTGCTGTGGTTGTTGTCAGTGCGCGAGGATAGGTCCATACATCATGGTCAATACAGTAACACCGCCCATTACGAGTCTGAGAAAGATTCTATGAAAAGATTGCAGTGGCTAGTCGTGTAATTTTCCCTCTGTGTTAAGATACAATAGAGCTGTGGTGAGACGTTCCATGTATTGGACAAGGAAAAGGATTGGTTGATGATTCACATTCACGCCAATGACGTCTACCAGAATATGGGTTATGCATTACTTGCACGCAAAAAATTGACACCAAAGATTAATCGAACGACCATCCGTTCTTCAACATTATCAAAGATGTGATGCAAGACAATCCAGCGAAACTGCTTTCATGAGGTGGCATTTAAAATACAAATAGCATGTATGTGTAAAATGATAATCACACTTGAACAAATGGTTCACATCAACTGGCAACATGTTGACATTTCTTGAGGTTCACGTGTATGTGCTTCAAAATATTTATTGGATATGGGGCGCTGTTGACCCCTGATGGGAGGGGTTTCGAATTATTTTGTCCGGATCACCTGCGACCTATATAGGTTCCTCTCGACAGGAGTGACTGGAGCCTACAGTTCCATGGAGAAAAAATATATCAGGTTTGTACACCAAAGTGCCTAACGCCAACGCGTCTCTCACGCACATTTCTCGTGTGAACGTGTCTCATCAAGCAGTTGAACTGAGGCAAAAATGTAGACAGTGCATGCAATATATGAAACAATACATGAATTACACAGTACACGCCATTGACCTACCCTGAGCTAGCATCCATGAACAACTGAAAATTTTCTGAGCGCAAAACGATCTAAGCAAACATTTCCAAGACATCTTGCGGTTTCCACAGAGAGCACAGGAAGACATAACAACTGGTTTCAAGGACAGTTCCACAATTTTGATGTAACAGAAGAGAAACCGTGTCCGGTTGTCAAGAGAGCCTGAGACATTGAATAATTGCAAGGTGTCAAAGAGACAATGGAACATCCTCTCTTCAATCATCCAAACGCATATAAAACATAAAATGGTGTGAAATATTTAACGATCTTCCTCGCCGAAAGACGAAGGAAAAAGCATATCGTTGCATTTGTTGCCTTTCACCCAACAACTGGTGAGATTAAGTAAAAGAAACGTTATAAAAGCCATTTAAAAAATACTACCCTAAACTTGGACTACGTGGGTATAAGAGCGAAGCAACATATAAGAGTGGCAAAAATTTGACGGTGCAATAAAACAAAATGTAAAGCAATTTGCCTAGAGCCAGGAATCAAAATAGTGGAAAAGGTGGATCTGAATCCTTTATGGGGAACGTACAATATTCAATGTGATTTAGTAAGTATTTTTTAATTTGGCAATTACATTGGTCTCATAATGATCGAGAACTATCCTGTTCTTAACAATGTGGTCGCAAATTGGTACAAAAATGGGAAGATCATGCCATGCCGGCTTAATTTCCTTGCCGCGTTTGCTCCTATCGGCATTCTGTTGTTTTTTTAAGTGACAGAAATAGTCATAAAAGTTCTTTCTATTTTTGTAACATCTTTATTGCAAAAACTGTTTCAAAACAATAAGAATGAGATCTTTCACAACGAGCAATGGATGTATGATATATTAACAGTTTGTAAGCATGAGCATTTGACAGAAGCATATGACTTGAAATTAATCAAAGTTAACAGAGTCTTACTGAACCTAAGAAAAACATTCACGTAGGCTACGCTCTTGCATTGGAGGTAGATCATAAAGAATTATAATATAGTAGGGTTAATACAAGATGCTTACAAAGAAGTGACAAAAAGATGGCGACATCAAGAACAGCAATAACACTAAAATGACCTAAATATTCAAACATGTATCCATGTATTCGTCATATTGAATTAAGTATACATATTATTTCTGGTTATTGAAGATAGGGTGCACGTGCGTGTTTATGTGCTTGTGTGCAGTGACGATTATATGATTTCTTCCCCCCCCCCCCCCCAGGCGCTACCAGAGTTGCAGCACCCAACCATTGTTATAATAAAGCCTTAAAATCAGACGCTTTAATGTCCTTTACGCGCTTATATACAACCTGTCTGTCAAATTGGAAAACTGTAATTATGCACGTGCGCGCGCGTATAAGTGTGTGGGTGAAACGTAAAGAGAGAGAGAGATAGATGAAATAGAGAGACAGCGAGCGAGCGAGCGAGCGACCGAGAGAGATAGAGAGAGAGAGATAGAGAGAATGTCGAGCTGGAAATGGAAATGAGTTAGGTTTTAATTTCCCTTTTTGGATCAATTATTTGTACTGTTAGAAAAATAACGTCGACAAATTCGCAATTCACTCGTGCATTAACATCCAGTGTTTATAGGCTTGTCAAACTTTAGAATAAAATTACATTGTATACATTTTGACGTGATGTAGGTCCATTTCGTTAGATTGGGGTATCGTCTCAAAATAATATATATTTCTCTCTATCTCCTTGCATACTTATGTTAAGGTGATGACCATATCCGATTACTATTTTAACTCTGTAACAAAAATAGTTGTATAATACTTTATTTATTTAATGATACACTAATACAAAAACAGCAAATGCGATAAACAATTCGGTTTATGTCTCCAGTTATTTTTTTATTGAGACCCATATAAAAAAATGTGTAGTGTAATCTTCCTAACTATTGTTTCCACTAACGTCTTCAAATTCTGAAAATGTTTATTATAATTTAGAAACTATATATGTTTGAAACAATCATATTCTACAATGAAGAACGTTATCAGCATAATTAAATGCCAATGAAGTCTGATCGAAACAAAATAAGTATAGAAACAATTCAAATCAACTTCAGTTGCATTATGTAGATCTGTCACTTTCTCTTAAAACCAATTTTAGCAACAATGGGAATGAACCATTTGATGTATACAATGTGTATCGTTTATGAACTCCGGAAGCAGACCATTGTTGTCCTTTCTCACCATAGACTCTATAGACAGCAATATACAACAGTTATCATGAAAAATAATTATCCCGCAGGTGTCGAACATCCAAAACGTCGAATAATTACCCAGAAAGGTGTCAAACATCCAAAACAACGAATAATTACCCAGCAGCTGAACAATATCCAAGACTTCGAATAATTACCCAGCAGGTGTCAAACATCAAAAAGGTTGAATAAATACCCAGCAGGTGTCAATCATCCAAAACGTCGAATAATTACTCAGCAGGTGTCTAACTTCAACAAAGCTGAATAATTACCCAGCAGGTGTCCAGCATCCGAAGCGTCAAATAATTATCCAGCAAGGTGTCAAACATCCAACACGTCGAATAATTACCCAGCACGGTTTCAAACATCCAAAACGTCGAATAATTACCCAGCAGGTGTCAAACATCCAAAACATAAAATAATTAAAAAGCAACGTTACAAACTTCCAAACCGTTGAATAATTACCCAGCAGATGTCAAACATCCAAATCGTTGAAAAACTACCTAGCAAGGTGTCAATATCCAAAACGTAGAATAATTACTCATCAGGTGTATAACATCCAAAACAACGAATAATTAATCAGCAGGTGTCTAACGTTCAAAACGTCGAATAATTACGCAGCAGATATCAAATATCCGAAACGTCGAATAATTACCAAACAGGTGTCAAACATCCAAAACGTCGAATAATTACTCAGCAGGTGTCAAACATCCAAAACATAAAATAATTAAAAGCAACTTACAAACTTACAAACTGTTGAATAATTACCCAGCAGGTGTCAAACATCCAAATCGTTGAAAAACTACCTAGCAAGGTGTCAACATCCAAAACATAGAATAATTACTCAGCAGGTGTATAACATCTAAAACAACGAATAATTAATCAGCAGGTGTCTAACGTTCAAAACGTCGAATAATTACCCAGCAGATATCAAACATCCGAAACGTCGAATAATTACCAAGCAGGTGTCAAACATCCAAATCATCAAATAATTACCCAGTAAGATGTCAAACATCCAACACGATGAATAATTAAACAGCTGGTGTCAAACATTCGAAACGTCGAATCGTGCTTGCATTTTTCACACAAAAACTTCACTACGTTACACCTGATGTTTAACATTCCCTTTTAGCATTTATCCCTTCACAATTGTATACATAATCAACATTTACATCGAAGGCCGCGTAACTACACACCCCGTGACCAATTACAGACGCATTGCTGTCATTCTCTCCCACAATCCTGTCTTATTGAAAGGACGAGTGAGCGAATGGGCGTCATGTACATGCCAATGGAGAAACCGTTGTTTTCTTGAACTCGTATATGCTTTCACAAACTTGTAAATTAACAATTAACAGTAATGGTATATCATGAAGTCATAACTGGTCTCAGCTAAACCCAACCTAAAAAAGGAAAAAGCGCAGTAAGAAATTCGTGTCCAGTCACAATGAAAAGGAATTACACAAACCTACTCGGAAATGTTCCCGTGTTTGAAACGCAAACTAAACAGAATCAGCCGATTGCGCGAAACCAAAAAGCCTCCGCCTCTGTAACATTAAATTGCGGATGTCAAAGGAGACGAAAATGCAAATGAGTGGCGGAATATTTTTATTTCTTGAGGTTAGTCAAACGTTGATGGCTTCTGTGACCACCAGGATGCAAATGTAACCGTGTTAGGTGCTGTCATAACTGCATCCCGAGTGCTTCTGAAGAAATGAGATTGCTAGTGTTCTGGGAAAAATATGAAATTGATTTTTAATTATCCTGTTTGAGGGGAGGAATCGTCTGTTATGGCATTGCATCGGCGGCCACAGAAGTGCGTCCATTGATTTATGTAAATTTACCAGCGACGGAATAGTAAATTGAACCCTTCCGATACGACTTCATGCTGAATCAACCTGCGTCGAAATGGACTTATTCAACATACCTGGACTAGTTCGGTCGCGAACGCAGTAATGCCTCTTTAGATGTGGCATTTTGACTTGTACGGGGTTAACCCACCACCTGAAGTTTTAAATTTTCTACAAAGACGCAGAAAATCGCCGCTGCTGGTTTATTCAACGCTACCGTTGCAAACGTGAACATAATCACTGATATGCGGATATCTCGTTTCTGGGTTATTGGATCGAATCGATTCGAGCGTTCACCGACATAACAAGGGTTTCTCCACACTGCGTTGTCTCTTAGAAATTACGCCTGATACTATACCGGGGTTCAAAAGAGACGTAAAACATATCGTATCGTTATATGACTTTGTTGAAACCAGGTGACATTGCAGTGGAAATATCTAAATTTCTCATTTTCAGTATATAACAAAGGAATAAAGGCGAACAGTCCTTCCTTCTTTAAAACAAACAGAAATTGTGAAAATATGAAAATTTGACATTCCAATAGACAATGACATAGTAAAAACACACAAATCTTATTTTGTAACAGCAACGTAACTCACAATGTGAAGAGTTATAATTTTCTGTACATGATAACAAAATAAAGGAGAACTGTCTTCCCTTTCTAACAGCAAGCAGTAAACATGAAAATATATACATTTTAATGCATACTATGAGACAGAGGGCGCACAGGCCCTACTTCGTAACAGCAAACGGCCAACTTGGAATTATAAACAATTGCCAGTTTTGCTGCATAATAAGAGAGCAATGGCGAACAGTTCATTTTCAGTTAGAGCAACCGGCAAACTGCGGAGCAATTATAGCTCGCACGTGCAAACCTGTTTGGCAAGGTTTTAATTGTTGGAAATAAAATTAGGTGTACACAAGTACGCGCTGTGAATGATTAGACGATAAAAACGATGGTTAAAATAATGAGCTAGTGAATGAATTATTTTAACCAGAGACAACTCAGACTAAAACGGCTGTATGGCTGTTACATTACACAACGGATCAAAATACAAGTTTGGACAACTTCAGCAGAAAAAAAAAACATACCTATAAAAAATAATTTTCTTTGGCAAGGAAGTGGACGTTCTTCCTCTAAAAAAGAAGAGGTGAACTTGAGCAATAGATTAACAAAAGTTCGTATGTAATAATTCCTTGTTACAATAGTATGCAATGTTTGTTGTCATTTAGGGACGGTCGAACTCAGCGACCTGACGTGGCGCTAGTGTGGATTGAGGCAGGTTTGTAATCAGAGTCGAAAATTGAGTTGTTGATGGCGTCGACCAGTCAACGTTTGTGATATTTCAAGAGAAATCTGTAAACCTCAAAAATACTCGCGTGGAAATCATCAGAGTTGTCTGAAACCACTAGGTGCCTCCCAAAGAAATCTAACTGAAATGGCCGAGAACGAATGAAACTGAGACTCTGGTGTGTTGTTTGTGTTTATCAATGGAAATGTCGAAACAAATACAGACCTAAAGTTATAAAATCCGGCAAATCCAATGTCTTAGTGGCCCTACCCTCAACAATACGAGTATTGAATTTAATGGGAAGAACCTTCAAAGTACTGACCGACCAAGCAAATGAACGAACTGTTGACATACAAAAGAACGGACTTGTTTATACTAACTGGGATGGGTTTGATGAAAATAAACCTTACATGTTAATGGTACACAATTCCGGATCCTACTGTTCATCTTAACCGGATCTAGATGCAGATAAGTCCAGTGCCTGTAGCGTCTTCAAGCATCAATATTGCGTTTAGAATGAAATTGCAATGTTCCAGAACGTTTGACACGTACATAATCAATCCAATTGATAGACAGCGATGAACATGCGTGAAGTACTTAACGTCGGGTATTAGCCATCTGCGTGGTGTATTTTTAAGATTTACCATTATATGTGCGTGATGGATCCTGAACAGCCACTCGTTGACGATGTTGCAGATTTATTGACGGTTCCTTAGATCAACGGGAAAAGCATGATAATATGGAAAGTGATTTTGTGCCGCATGTCGATGAATATTTCCTTGAAACGGGCATTGATCAACCTACAGATACACAAAACTGTAATCCACGCGTTGGTCAGATAGAAGTGTGATGTGATTTTGATTTTTAACTTAGCTTTAACAATTTTTCAGTAATATCGCTACGATGTCTGCAATGTGGCAGTTTATAGTGATGTCTAGCACTGGGGCATCATGCTGCAGCCATATAGCATGATGTCCTACCTAGTCATATTATTCTGACACCAGACCGACTAGTCCTAACACTAACCTCTTAATGCTGAACGCCAAGCGAGGCAGCTGTTAGTACCATTTTTGAAAGTCTTTGGTATGACTCGGCCGGGGATCGAACCCACGACCTCCCGCATC